>JAASLG010000254.1:0-31042 GCA_013365235.1 Cercospora sesami | reverse complement strand
GCTGGTACTGTTATCAACGTATCATACTGCTGTTGTCTGTGTAATGATTTGAGGTATGCGACTGTGTTCCAAGCCTTCTACAGCGACCAACGCGCGTAAGAGCGATTGGCGATTGCTCCCACCGGGCTCGGAACGACCAAGACCCATCCTTCCACGTGCTCGGCTGGAGCGTCGGATGCAGGTCCGCTTCAGTAATGCAAGGCCCAAACTCTGTCCATTTTCACAATTCACAACGATGATACATCAACACCCTTCCGGTCGCTTATGAGAGCTGGTATTTCATCTAGGATGTCGTAGCATGAGCTACTTGGACGTCTTGCTATGGGAGCTCTTCGATACCGCGTCGCCGACTGTGGGGAGCGATCGCTGTAGCACTTGCAGGCTGCAGGTAGGTGGCAGGCAGAAGGTTTAGTAGGCAATCAGAAGACATGTCGAAGATATGCCCTCGTCCTTTTGACCCATTTGGATGTAAATGTCTTCGAATGGGACAGGGGCCTGTTGATGTGCTCGATAACGCCATGTCTTGCCCCTCTCTCACCATTCGTAGTAGCAGCAATATGTACCGTGCAGAGACGAACTCAGAACAACCCGACTTTCTGAGCATTGCGCTGCTCCCTGTTCATGCAATCGCTTCCAAGACCACTGCCTTACTGCGAACGTCGACGTCGCCAAGCCAACAAAGAGGAACGCGATCTATGATGCTCAATGCCATCTGTCGACGCGCTTTTTGACCCACTTTTGGCGAAGCGATTCGCTACACATCGTCCCGTCTCCAGCGCCACACCGAGCGGTCGACGGACTTTATATCAACTCGCGCTTCCTGATTACCTGATCATCGACTGATAAGCCGCGCGGGGAAGACTATAGTTGGATGGAACATTGATGCGACGATTGCAGTCGTTGTTCTGTCTTGACAAACGACTTGGACTTTTGTGATCAGCCACCGACCACCACGAGGCGTCGCGTGCCTGTCATCTGCAGCATGGATTCGCGGCCGGAACCTAAAGACCTGTCCCACCATTTAAGCAGAGTCACTCGGAAACGCAACGCCAGCGCCATTAAAGCCTTCTACAAATACTTTCAAATCCCTGGTATCGGTCAGCTCGCAGGCGGCTTGCCAAATAACTACTATTTCCCTTTCGACACTCTCGAGGCGAAAGTCGCGCGTCCAGATCGCTGGCAGCCAACGCCGAACCGACCAGTCGATAATCCAGGCGACCATGAAACCCTCGCAGCCCTGTCCTTGGACGACAAGGACAAGGCACGCTCCAAACAAAATCCCTTGAACCAACCACAGGATGCCATCCTGGTGCCACACGAATCTCGGCAACCCAATCCCGTCAAAAAGATCGACTTGAACACTGCGCTGCAATACGGCCAAGCTCAAGGCTACCCGCCATTATACTACTTCATCCGCGAGTTCACGCAGCAGAACCTGCACCCAAACACCCCGTACAAAGGCGGTCCCGAGGTGGTCTTGACATGCGGCAACACAGATGGATGGTCCAAAGTACTCTCGGCGTTCACGAACGAATGGAGCGAGGAGAAGGACTGGATAAGAGATCGTGAGGGCTTGTTGGTGGAAGAGTTCGCATACATGAATGCTATACAAAGTGCCGGGCCAAGAGGCTTGAGCGTCACGCCAGTGGCAATTGACGACGAAGGTCTGCTGGCTGAAGGACCAGGCGGATTGCGCGATGTATTGGAGAATTGGGACTACAAGAAGGGGAAGAGGCCACATCTGCTGTACACTGTGACGTGAGTACAACGATACTTTGAACGATTCCTGCAGCTGACAAGCCACAGTATGGGCCAGAATCCAACCTCTGGCGTCCTTTCACTTGCGCGTCGTCGCGAATTGTACGTAATCGCCAGCAAGTACGACATTCTGATCATCGAGGACGATCCGTACTGGTATCTGCAATTTCCTTCAGCAACAAGTGTCAACACGACAACCACTGCCGACGCTTCCAATACCTCGTTCAACCCAGACGAGCCCATGTTCGCGAATGCCGAGCCTGTGCCAGATGGCTGGAAGTCAAGCGGATATGCCTTCTTAGATTCGCTTGTACCGTCCTTCATCAACATCGATACAGATGGGCGCGTTCTTCGCCTAGACACCTTTAGCAAGACTGTTGCGCCTGGGTGTAGACTGGGGTGGATCACCGGTCAGCCTGCTCTTATCGAGCGAATCCTGCGGATCACAGAGACCAGTACACAACAGCCCTCGGGATTTGTGCAAGCTATGATATCGGAGCTCATCCTCGGCCCGGATCACGATGGTCTGAAAAACACCAAGAAAGATGGCGGCAAAGGCGGCCTCAAAGATGGCGAGGGCTGGAAAGCTGATGGGTGGGTCCGCTGGCTCGAAGGCCTGCGTGGCAACTACGAGAGGCGGATGAACAGCATGTCCAAGATTCTCGATGCCGCAAAGTACCAGGTCAAGGCCGGCAGACGACCAAGCCTTGTACAGCACGAAGACGATGAAGACGAAGACGAGTGGAGCGTCGTCGAACGGACGCAATTGTACTCGTTCGATTGGCCTGTTGGCGGCATGTTTGTCTGGCTCAAAATTCACTTCGACTCACATCCACTGTTCAAAGAGTACAAGAAGCGCGGCGAGCTTCAGCGATTGGGCAGAGCACTCTGGATATTCTGGACGACTTCTCCATACAAGGTTCTAGCAGCTCCAGGAACTATGTTCTCTCCTACAGAGCAAATTGCAGAAAAGAAAGGATGGAAGCACTTCCGATTGTGCTTCGCCGCTATCGATGAGGAGGATCTCGGTGGAGTGACGCAGAGGTTGGCAGACGGTGTTCACGCCTTTTTCAGAATCAAAGATGCGAAAGCAATTGAGAAGATTCTGGAGGAAGATACGGATGAGGAGCGAATTTTGGGCAAGGAAGGTTTGATTAACGTGGGCATGACGGCAACAGGTTGCTAGAAGGCATAGTGGCATGCCACTATCGTCCGTGATACATACAGACCGAGGTGATATACATGATCGAAACGCTTAACGACCGGTGAATGAATGATATTTTCGCTCCCACGTCTTTTGCCACGTAGGCTTAGGCTGCTCATCCCTGCTCTCCCTCCACTACCACTTCGTTCCTGCCAATCTCGAGTGAGATCCCATCGATGAAGACAGGCAGCTACAGGTCTGCAAGGCAACAAGAAGTTTCGCTCCCGAAAGGCCTGAAATGTCCTCCACGAGATTCAGCTGAATCTACCCATTTCGGAGACGAATGCGTGCAGGATCCTTCCGCGAAGCCGCGACGCAGCATGACAAACAAGTCGCAATGTCCACAGCAACCAGCAGGCTGCCGAGAACCGACATGCAGACTGGTCCACATAGTGGCGGCGCGCAATACGCGCTTGCAGGGTGCAATTTTGACGTCTGCGAGCGGCCTATGCAGCATTGTGGCATAAAATGCCGCCCTCAAGTGCAATTTTCACTGATTGGACTGTACCAAGTTACCTGGTGCAAGCACTCTGTCAAATCCAAAGCTACCACACTATCGCCACCCGCCTGCAGCAGCTATGACTCTACCTCCAGGCACCACCAAAGTTGCGTGTTGAAAGAGCTAAAGATGCAGAAGCTTGGTGGCGGTGCTCGTGGCTTCCTATAAGACCAGAACAATCATCGCTTTTACCGGAAAAAGGAAGATTGCTCTACGCACTTTTTGCTTGCTACATCAGCATTCAAATCATTTTTGAGAGCACCGATTCATCTGTCAAAAGTGACAAGCTGACGTGCCTCTACTAACACATTTACTGAGACGATGGACTTTCGCAAACTGGTAAGGGCCATGCCAGGGCCTCAGGCGCTGCAAAATGGCACAGATCCTCTGTCGCTGACAGAACTACCACCCAACATCCTTGAGGCTCTGATACCGGGGTATGGCTTGATCTCGCGATACGTGTATGCTACTCTCGGATTTGATCCTTCCATCTTTGTCTCAGTCGGTCTTGTGGTGCTGGCAATATTGAAGGGAGGTCAGTACCTCTACTCGATACTCGAATCATGGTTCCGAAAGGCCTTCATCTCCAGTGTGTACATAGACGAACAAGACGACTTGTTCGAAATGGTGATGGAGTGGCTGGCCAAGAATCAACGTATCGGGTCCAGACGATCGTTGACAGCCAAGACACAGACAGGTTCGAAGGCCGAAGATGGCTCAGTTGATGCGGCTGACGATGCGTTGGACGAGAACGGCATCTTCGACTACACCAAATGGAGCTCGAGACTGCCTCCTCGATTTGAGCCCTACTATGGGCAGAACTACGTGTTCCATAATGGCACAATATTCTTCTTCAAACGGTCGCAGAAGCAAAGTAATCAGCGAGTCCAGGTGACCTTTAGTGGGAACACACAAGACGATCAGATCCAGCTGGACTGCATTGGACGAAGCACAGAACCTATCAAGGCCCTCCTCAAAGCGATCAAGATGTGGTCGCTGAACCGACAGCGAAATGTCACCACCATTCGTCACCCCACACCAAAAGATAGAGCTCGGTATGGCGGGTCTTGGACGAAGACATCATCTCGACCCTCGCGACCTATGGAGACCGTCATTCTGGATCCTCAGCAAAAGTCCATGATCATTCGCGACATGAATGAGTACCTACATCCAGCTTCGCCGAGATGGTACGCGACTCGCGGCATTCCTTATCGACGCGGCTATCTCTTCCATGGACCTCCTGGGACAGGAAAGACCAGCTTGTCGTTCGCGCTAGGAGGTATCTTCGGTCTCGACATCTATGCCATCAGTCTGCAAGAGCCTACGTTGACCGAAGGTGACCTGCTCCAGCTTTTCAATGGTCTGCCAAGGCGTTGTATTGTTCTCTTGGAGGATGTTGACGCCGCTGGACTTCTCAGAGATGCTCAGAGTGGCAAGGATAAAGCCAAGGATAAGAAGGATGACAAGAAAGATAAGAAGGACGGCAAGACGGGTGAAGAGAGCAAGGAGAAGCCCAAAAAGGACGAGGATTATACCTTGAAAGACCTGGCTCGGGAATTGAAAGCCATCAGCACACCTGCTCGCGGTCAAGGCCGCCAGCAGCCTGGCAATCGGCAAAACAATGATCTCGGACCGAATCGCCAACCAGCTACAGGCATATCGCTCTCGGGACTCCTTAACGCCATCGATGGTGTCGCCAGTGCGGAGGGTCGTGTCTTGATCATGACCACGAATCACCCAGAGAAGCTCGATGCGGCGCTCGTTCGTCCCGGCCGAGTTGATCGTAAAGTCGAATTTCAGCTGGCGATGAAAGAGCAAATCAGCGAGCTTTTCGTAAGAATGTACGCTGCGAGTGACCAGGTTCCGGATATTGAGGTCAAGCTCGATGGCCGTGTTGCGAATGGACGCGCTAAGCTCGATGGACTGCCCGAGACGAATGGACACAGCAATGGCAATGGGCATTCGAATGGTCCCTCTGAGAACCAGCTATCTGGACTTTCGGACTTGGATATCGAAAGCCTGGCAATCCAATTCGCAGGCTACATCCCTGACAATACGTTTACGCCCGCGGAGATCCAGAATCATTTGATGAAGTACAAGAAAGAGCCACGCACAGCTGTGGAATTGGCTAAGAAGTGGACGCAAGACCTGCTGGCTGAGAAGGAGAAGGATGCGGTTGCGAGAGAGCAGGCTGTGGAGAGTGAAGACGAGTGAGGATGTCGTACCGAGTAGAGTGTAAGTTGTGGATGGCTCGTATAGACCCGAGGAGCACTGTATGTACGCTGTAGATCCTCACACCATGTGGTTATTAATCCCCATGTCACCTTTCCGTGAAGCTGTCATCCTTGCACACTGCCTGGCACACTCATGGCAACCTGAGAGCTGGAAGCCCTGTTGGCTGCCACACCACGCGTTGTCTCAACATGGTCCCTAAGCATTTTCGCAGCGACGCGGCATTGTCGCAATTGTGATGTTGATCCCGAATATTACAGTCAAACGCTTTTGACGACTGAACCCATGCTGATTGGCGCTTTCCGCGGATCGCGGACGAATTGAGCGCAGCTTCTCACGCATGGTGCAAGGATCTGCCAACCAATCTTGTGGTTTCCAGCTTCGTTCAGTTGGAAGTTTGGGCCAAACGCTGGCCCCCACCAACACACACAGGATTCGGCCAACTGGCAGTGGCGCTTTTCCTGCGTTCGCGGCTGTAGCTTGTCGGCTTGGGAATGTTCCGCTGCTGTAGTGTGGCTGCTGACTAGTGATTACTATAGGGTCGGTGTAGCAAGTGAGGTAGGATCGGACTTACTTTTGTGTGCTTTCCTATTTTCTGTTTCTTCGCTACTGTTTGACTGACTGGAAGCTTCGCGTTGACGGGCGGCGCTCGTGACTTGCGTTCACGCAGAAGTCGTACGGCCTGGATCTGGAAGGAAGTACAGGCGTCTAAATTCGAAAGACACGGTCCTAAATACATCACACCTGGACACCTTCAATATGGCCTTGATACCCTTCGAGGTCGCGAGCACCCACACATTACCGCTGGCAATCGGCTCCTTGCTCGTCATTACGAGCCTCGTTCTCTACATCTTCCACAAGCCCGCTTTCCCGAAGAATGCTCCCAACGTCACCAACCATGACAGCATACCGCTGATCGGTGCCCTCAAATTCTTCACTCGGCGCATAGACTTCATGAAGAATGGACAAAGTCACTCTCCCACTGGAAACTTCAGTTTCTACGCCGGCATGCATCCTGTCGTGGGACTTTCAGGCGGATCAGTTGAGCAGAGACGAGTCTTCTTCGAGGACAAGCGATTGGGCTTCAGCGAAGGCTATGCTGCACTCCTCGCCGGTGCTCCCGAAGTCAAGAAGAACAACAACATCTTGGCGGAGAGGAATGGAGGCGTGGAAGTATCGCAGTACTTCACTACTCGTCTGGTGGCAATGCTGAAGGGAAATGTGCTAAGGGATCGGTTACCGCAATTACTGCGGGATGCACGGAAGGCATTGGATTCTCTGGCGCAGCAATCGGAAAAGGTCACGAATCCGTTCGAATCGATCTATCGCATGGTCTTCCAGTTCACGATGAGGACGGTGGCGTGCACTGAGATCGCGGATGATCCGGTGAAACTGGAGCAAGTATTGAAGTTGTTCGAACAGATCGATGCGGCCAATACGCCTACTCAGATCATGTACCCTTGGGTTCCAACACCTTCGAAGTTGAAGCGTCTGATGGCTGGTACAAAACTGTACATGATGTTTCAAAAAATCATCGATGACCGCAAAGCATCAGGGCGACAGGATGATGACGCTCTGCAATTTTGTCTGGATCACGGCGATAATGTCACTGATATCATCACCTTCGTGGTTGGCGCATTATTTGCAGGGCAAGTCAACAGCGGCATCAACTCAGCTGCGGTTTTATGCTATCTCGCAAATAATGCCGAGTGGATGAAGCGTGTGAGCGAAGAAGTCGAAGCGATTGCGGACAAATATGCTCCGAACAAGGACTTGCCGCTGAAAGAGCGTCTTATGCACATTCCGATCGAAGCGTGGGAGGGCGAATTCCATGCCATGGACTATTGCCTAAAGGAAACGATCCGCTTGCAGATGTGTGGTACCGCTTTCCGGAAGAACTCCTCGAATACGGATGTTGTGATCAACAAGCAAACTGGCGAGGTGATTCCAGCAGGCTACTACGTGGCCATGGCTGTCGATGATATGCATTTGAACCCGGACTTGTACCCCAATCCTCGAGAGTGGGACCCTGCAAGATATTCTCCTGAGAGAGCCGAGGACAAGAAGGAGACGCATGCTTGGATGGGATGGGGTATGTGTTAACATACTTTGCGAGCACATTTCCTGCTCACTTGCTAACGATCTTCTATCAGGTGTCGCACGCCATCCTTGCTTAGGCATGCGTTTCGCCAAGCTCGAGATTAACCTCATCGTAGCTTTCTTCTTGGCATATTTCGATAACATACAATTACTGGATGAGCACAAGAAGCCTAAGACGCGGACCTGGGATGTGGATCGTAATCGGCATGGTTCTTATAAGCCTACAGAAACGACTTATCTCGGGTATCGGGTGCGACCAGAGTAGTACCACTTCGTTGCTGGAAAATGAAAAGACAAATTCTCCATCTCATTGCGTGTCACTCTTCCTCTTCGCATCTCTAATCATGAAGATATTTCGGTATATCGTCCCTTCGACTCTGGAGTTCTTAATGAAAGTGTCGAGATGTCTAGCTTCGCGAAACCCAGCTTTCTCGTAAAGCCGGACGGCATCTGGTGATGCCTCGAGGAAAGCTCGTGAGCCTTGTTCATCGGCCTTTTCCAAGCCATACTGCATCATCAATGATCCTGCGCCTTTGCCTTGATAGGTAGGATCCGTGGCTATGATTTCGAGGTCTGTAGAACACGCCTCTACTCATCAATTTGCCATTCCTTCCAACATCATAGAGGTGGAGAAGAGCAGACTTACACCAATGCCATTCATTCCCCATCAAATCTCTATGCGCTCTCGCCCACGCTCCAAACGTCTCGTTGCACAATTCCTGATCCGCTTCCTCTGGCCATTCTGGTAAATTTGTATCTGGCTCCACTCCAGGTTTGGGTTCTTGCCATTTGACGAATCCTGCTACGGCACCTGTTTCATTTGATACAACTTTGAGCCAATGTGCTCCAGGCTCGTGGAGTTCAGAACGGATCATGTTCTCCCACCAAGCTCGAACCCCGGGCGTACGAGGCCAGCAAGCGAGAGAATGTGGGTTTTGGAAGGCAGAGAAGTAAATTGTGACGCAGGTGTGGACATCGGATCCTTGGAGGGGTTGGAGGATGAAAGACATCTTGTTTCCAGTAGCCAGCTGTGGCGATGGGAGTCTTTGTCTGGCTGTTACCCAGTATGAGTATGCGTTCGATCCTTGTAGTCACGAAGTCCCGGAAGATGGTCGAACACGCCGGTGTCCAGGTGGAGACACCTCAATGTGTGCCGCTGACTAAGCTTTTTCGAGGACGAAAATACTCAGGTTGTAGCCGGAAGACAGTGAGGTCTTTCGTGTGCAGTTGGGTTTTCATCTATCTCTCCCAACGTCCTCCGATCGCCTCTTGGCCGCTGCGACAGCCATCTCCACTTCGGCATTCAAACGATCTTGCTTGAAGTGCAATCGCTCTTCTTTCTGAATTGTCTCAGGCGGGACGTATCTTGTCTTTGCAGCTCGGAATCGTTCACGTCGTTGCTCTAGCCTCTTCTCCTGCTCCTGGGCTTCGTTGTCGTCCTTCGCTGTTGAAGTCTTCGTCTTTGAGCTCGACTTCAATTTTCGGGATTCGTCATCGGCCTTCTTTTCCAACGGTTTCTGCTGATGCCTGCTGCTTCGGAAGAATGATTTTATTGACCACTTCTCTTCTCTGTCATCCTTCTTAGCTCTGGGTCGACGTCCATCGTGCACGCTGTCCGGCCGAGGGTCCTTCCGAGAACGACGGTGCGACTCGTCGTCGCTACTGCTAATGCTGCTGTCATCAGACCATTTTGTGTTGGACACCTTCCCAATGACCTTCTCGCCCGTATCAGTCTCCACTAAAGCGTTGACCGCCTCTCCTCCGAGTTCGAGAAAATCTGGATTCACCATGCTGTGCTTTTAAGCTCTCAGAGCTTGGCCTGAATCACCTCGCAAAGCTTGGATGATCCTTGTACCACGAAGTTTGGTAGAGTGCTGGGATCGTCTCCGCGGAGGGATGCCTGCAAGAAAATAAATACAGTATCTCGGTTCTTTACAAGCTGTATCGTCACGAATGCGCTGCTCTCAAGATCAGCTGCCGAAAAAGCAGGTTTTGCTGCAGTGTTCGCCAGGACATGACGACAGTGTATAGGACGGCTGTGGCTGAGGATGATCGTCCCAAGCTGGGCGCTTGACTCGCTTCAACAATTGCATGTTTACTGGCACCGGAATGTGCAGCGGCGAACGCTTATACAGCGCAGAGCAAATCTAGAATGGCAGATATGCTTCAGGACTTTTGTGCCGCTACTTCATATGTAGAGGCGTCCCTTCATCGCTTTCTTCCGAGCATTTGTTGGATGAACCGCCAAGAACGGTACAGGTTCGTAGCAGGCAGTCTGGTTGGATTGGCCGCCAACTTTCACGCACCCACATGGCACGTGACTAGATCTCGATCTCAGCGAGTCCACAGTCCTATTTCAAAGCGTGCGAAACCATCTGTAGTACAAACATGCCTATTTCTTGAGCGTGTGTAGTTCTTTCTTTGTCTATTTCTTGGAACACGCATGGAACCGCATCGCTAGTCTTGGAAAGATGCATGAGTGCTTGCACGACTTAAAGCGTCTCAGTGAGGGCGGAAAGCACGGTGCGGGTGCACAAACCGGTTATTTTGGATTTGATGAGAGAACAACAAAAGAATAGAAGACAAGAGGCGGTGGAAGCGATGCAACCCCAGACCAATCACATGAAGTCCCACTTCAAGCTTGACTTCTTTCGGCTCGGAAGTCGACAAGGGCCAGAAAGTTCCCCTGTCTGTTCTCTCCATCTCCATCTCCCGCGACCATGGTCAACTCCCGCAAAAATGCTCAAAGACAGGATGTATATATGGCGCGGAACACGTTGTGTCCTTGAAGCTGAAGACTTCAGTCTTGCCAATTCACTGCCGGCTACTGATGCACATTTCGACAACCCAGTCTAGACATTGGCAGTCTCTTTTCTAAAAAAGACTACCATAATGCACTGATCGCACCACACCGCACGAGTATTTCAAATCGGCTGCATGACATGCTTTGCCGTCATGGATCACGAACAAGTAGCGCGCAAGGCTTTCGAGCTGCGCCAGGTGCTCGATAAGGCCATCAACCTTGCCCGTGAACAAGGTACCAGCTTGGAACCGGAGACAACAGCAAGAGAGGCAGATTGTCTTGGAGCCCGTCGCGAGATCATTTGACAAGAAAGGCTGACCTGATGGAAACCGTCAACCATTCAGTCTCAATACATGGCACAAGACCACCAGATTATGGCCCTATTCAGGAGTGATAAGAAGACGACGGAAGACGACAGGCTTGCAATACGTCTAATTTAAGCTTAAAGCGTATTGCCATTGCCTGCCCTCCAGGGCTCTTGTTGACGTATCATCACGATGATGAAGTCCACGAGTCAGGACTCTTGCGGAACCATCCGCCAATTACACCATGAGCAGCTTTGGTCGGTGCAAGGACGAAGTCGGCGACATCGAATGATCCAACAATTTTGGACTGTTAAAATGCCAGTAGAAGAGGTGAAGAGATTACGACTGGTGGTAAGTCGAATTTCGGATGCGCCTCCTTCCGTGCGCGATGATACGAACTCTGCGCTGGGTACGCAGAGCAGTTCGATCGCGGGCTGGAATCGAGCAAGGAATGCTTCGCTCACTCCCACCTTCCCCGCTCAGTCTGTGCACATATAGAGAGTGAGTGAAGCAGTGGTGCTTTGCAATTGGGCCAAAACTTAGAAACATCGAAGCTCTGCCCGGAAAAAAGGCATACTACTGCGCTCGCAACCTCATTAGGGCCATTCGCACTCCACCCATCATGAAACTTTTCATCAAGATCTTTCTCACGGCTATGGTGCGTTACCAGTGGTGGATTAGTTTGACTGCACATGTGTCACTAACAAGATATCCCTCTCAGGCTGTCATGGTATTCGCAACTCCTGTGCCTGTGGAGGAGAATGAGGAGATCACTAGTCAGCCACTCGAACCCGCCATCGAAACTTGCCCAACAACTGTACGTCTGCAAAGTCGTTTCTCAGGCATCCATACATCTAGTTGTTCTTCAGGCTGAATTTTACGATAGGGTCTCCCAAAATGCCCCGTACACGAATGTCCTTGCAGCGGGCATCCTGCCTAGAGCACAAGGATTGTTGAGACAGCTTTTCAACAATTAGTATATACGGGAAGGCAGCCGCACGACTTTCGTTCACTATCACTCCAGCGACACTGCATTAGTTGTAAAGTCGTTGGAAGCTTATCTGGAATAGTCATCTGGTCAGTTGTAGAGCAGGAGCAATGCCCAAGAGTGTGTTAGGAAATGTGCGTAATTCAATTGCCATTATACAGCCTTCAGTTGTGGGTGCGGTGCATTTGAACCGAACGTTCAGAGTATTGTTTCTATCAAGACTTAATCGGATTGCCATACATGCAAATTCTCGTTACAATTTTCAGTCGTGAAGAGTTCTGGCGTGACAGGACTCTGTTTCCGTATGGACGAAATGCTTAAAGAAGAACACGTCCCAGTGTCTCGACTCATATCACTCATTCTGCCTCATCAAGGTAGTATTGCTGTGAGTAATTCTTTGATCTGCTTCTGTCAAAGGGCGCACTTTGATAATATTCTCGTTGATGCATTTTCTAGACAGGTTTCACTTAAGGAAAGTCATGATGTCAAGCAATGTCTTGGCATTCGCTCTCGGACACCGTGAACAACCGGTGAATGTTGAGCTGGCCAACCTCACCCTTTTCAATCGTGCAAAAGCACCTGCAACATGAATTACGGTACGTAGCATGCTTCGCCTGGTTATGATCGTTCACTGATATGCTGTAGATTCCCTGGTCGAGGCTGTCGTCGATGGCGGCTATCTGCCAGAGTTCCTTCTCCGGAGAGGGATACGCGGCCAGCTTCAACAGCGCATCAATCTCATCAAGACCACAAGTCTAGCAGAGAGCTATGAGACCAAGATGAAGTATGTCGAACTGTTACGGAGTCGGCCAATCGCGATCGAGACTGCCACGGCAAATCAGCAGCATTATGAAGTCGGGACCGGCGTCTTGACCGGCATGCTCGGACCTCGAATGAAGTACAGCTCTTGCCTGTATCCTAAGGGCACGGAGTCTCTGGCACAAGCTGAAATCGCAATGCTTGAGAGCTATGTGGAGAAGGCGCAGCTTAAGAATGGCATGCGGATTTTTGATCTCGGGTTAGTACGCCAAGGGCTTATACATGACATGTCTAACAGGATATGCGTAGTTGCGGATGGGGTTCTCTTTCTCTCTATCTGGCCGAGATATTCCCCAACTCCAAGGTCACAGGCTTCTCCAACTCCCGAACGCAAAAAGAGCACATCGACTCTCAGGCGAAGCAAAAGAAGCTCTCAAACCTCGAAATCGTGACCGGCGACATCTCCACATATGACTTCTCAGGCACTTCCCTCGAATGTCAGTTCGATCGCGTCCTCTCAATCGAACTCTTCGAGCACATGAAAAACTACGAACTCCTCCTCGCCAAAGTCTCAACTCTCCTCAAACCAGCCGGCAAACTCTTCGTCCACATTTTCGCAAACAAGGACTCACCTTACGATTTCGAATCAGGCTGGATGACAGACCATTTCTTCACAGGTGGCACAATGCCTTCTGCCGATCTACTGCACTTCTTCCAACGCGATCTCAGGTTAGAGAGGCAGTGGTGGGTCAGTGGGAAACACTATGCAAAGACTTGCGAGGATTGGCTCAAGACTATGAATGCGAATAAGAAGCAAATATGGCCGCATCTGGAAGAGACTTACGGCAAGCAAGATACTGCGAAGTGGTTTTATAGGTGGCAAGTGTTCTACCTGGCTTGCGCTGAACTTTTCGCGTGGAATGGAGGTGAGGAGTGGGGTGTGTGCCACTATCTGTTTGAGAAGCCCAAAAATTGAGCTTCCAAATTAGACTCGTGTGGAGCTTGGTAACGATGTCACCAGAGGGTTGCAGTGCAGTATTGTGTCTAAGATGGCACGAGAATAAATAGACATAAAGTAATTGGCATCTGATGAGTTCGACAACATATTCCATTCTCCTTCCGTGCTCCAATGGGCTCCTCGTTTGAGGGTAGGATAGTAAGCAACTGCGTTACCCTGTTGAGACGAGCGAAGAGAATTGGTAAGTGACCGGCTCGAATGTAAACGAAAATGTCATTCATTGGTTTCTCGATATAGTAAGAAAGATTCGTAACGCTATGAAGAAGACCACATGATCGCAAATGTTAGCACGTGGTGACAATATAGCAATCTTTGTCCCACAGCGTAAAATCTGGCGAGTTAGGCTTCGTCGCCATGGCGATATCGAACACTTTGCGATTGTACAGCGTACATTTGCCCTTGTTGGTGTAGCTGTAACTTTGACAGCCGGTGTTCAGCAGGCACTCGTTGCGGCATAGGGTATCGCTGCCAATGTCGAATTCCTTGAACAGCTTCGGTTGTGGATTAGTCAGGACCTGGGAAGATTTTGCAAATCTACCACAGATCGTGTTTCTCGGCTTGGATGGGTTGTCTTGGACCAAACCTGGTGTGCAGGCTGGCTTGGGTGGAGTGGGAGTCCCGGTGGCGCTGCCTGTACGCGTAGTCGTCGTGGTTGTCGAAGGAGGTTTGTTGTTATTTGTGTTTCCTCCGGAAAGTCCGATGCCTCCACTGTTGAGCCCGTTGCCTCCCAAGCCAGCTCCCGATCCTGTGCCTTGGGGTTTATAATCTGGCAGTCCGTCACCGCCGCCTGTTCTCTCGAAAGAGAGACACTTTGGCTCAATGAGGTCGATCTTGACTGGGTCCATCAGATCGTAGGTTCTTGAGCCAACATATTTGCCTTGAAGCACAAATTGCAAGGTATTCGAGAAGAAGAGCGACGCCACGATGCCATAGCAGCCTTCATTCACGTCGGTGCCAAATTTGTTTGGATTTGCACCGAGCGCGGCAGTCGCCTCGAATTTGCCCTCAGCAACAATTTTCGGCGTCTCCACGAATGAGGCGTCAGCCTCCCAGGTACCCTCGAGGATGTTGACGCCCAGTCCTATCTTGACAGGTAAGCCAACGTACAGCTGAGCGTTGAGCTCGCCAGACACTGAGAAAGTCGGCTCGTATCTTGGTGACCAGCCACGACTGAAACTTTTGGATGAGTCCAGTAAATCTAGTTCGATCTCGATTTGGTCCCAGACCACGCTCGAGCCAATAAGCAAGTTTCCGCTGGCCTTGATCTCCATTCCGAGGAGGAGACTGAGCTGAATGAACGGACCAATGTCAGCGAGTAGCGGAATCTTCCATCCTGCAAGATTTATCCTGGCTAGTTGCTTCAAGTACTCTTTCTTGTAGAGCGCGTAGGCCTCGAAGCCAGCATTGGCACCTGCCTTCATCTGCAGTTTGAACCCGACTTTGAGCTTTGTAAGTGAAAAGGTAGGCAGTTCTCCGCCCATGGTTCCGTAAATGGTTGCTTGACCTCCAAAGCCGCACTGAACGCAGTACAATTTGACACCATATTCCAGGCCGCCGGACACTTTGCCAGGCTTGGGTCCCTCAAACTTCTTCACGTCTTTCGACAATTCGCCTTTCTCCCACGCCTTCTTGGTGTCATTCTTCACACCTGGCTCGTCTTTGCCGACTTTAAGAAGTTGCACTGCGTTGGGCCAAGGGGCATCTGAGTCAACACCTAGGATATTGCTTGCGTACACACCAAATCCGAATGTGAAGTCCAGGGTTTCTTCCACATCGATAAGCCCTCTTCGTCGGAAAGCTGGATGAGGCGCAAAGATCTGTGCCACGAAGGAGCTACCGGTCAGCACGATGTCACATATCAATTCTCAGGTCAGGTTGGGGTGACACCTACATGTCTCTTATCGTGGGCACGCTTGATAGGCAGAACTCCCACATCACCCCATGACAAATCGAACCGCAGGCCAATTTGCTTGTACGTGGATTCGGCACCTGAAGCGGTGAAAGTCTTGCTGGTATCCGAAAAGGTAACAGATCTTGCGAGGAAGTAGTCGTTCTCTTCATCCTTGCCACATCCTTGAACAGCTGTGACGAAGATGATCGGGCTATTGGTTGGCCACCGCTTCTTCACGTACGCGTAAGCCTTGTCCGTCAATTTCGCGGTAAGTTTGCCATTCGAGCAGGATATTTGCGAAATGTAGGTCGAATGGTCTAGCGCGACCGTTGGGTGGCGGAATTCGAAAGTCGCTTGCGTAAGAACTGCTGAGCCGTCTCGTCGAAAAACTCCTTTTGAAGTATTTGTGTTGCTGGATCCAGCCCAGGCCAAGGTAACGTTCTTAGCTGTAGCTAAGGTCAAGAGAGCATCTTCATCGATCATCGGAGGAATAATGGGTTCGAGAAGCGCTCGCGGAGCGTTGCCTGTCGTTGTCTGCTCCTGGCGAGGGACATTGTGTCGCACATTGCTATAGAATTCTGGAACAGCAGCAACTCGATGACAGGCGAGCAGTGCAACGAGCGTGCGTGTGATTATGCCTCTTGGCAACAACATCGTGAATGGAAAGTTTCCCGTAAATGCAGAAGGACGTTCCACTAGGGATCCAAGCGATATGTAGTGAGTATTCCACACCTGTCAATGAGCCAGGCAATCCCCTCATCGAGGGAGAAGGTATCAAGAATATAGCAGCCATGTGGCAAAGCATGGCTTCCTTTCCTAGGTACCGACTTTCAAGCCGTCGTGCGTTCGAGCCCACGTCCGGCCATTCCTTCGGCCACAGCGTTGAAAGCAGTAGCTTTGCTCAGATCTGAAGCCATCTACCGTTTTGTGCGACAAGCAGTGGGCCATGTGACGCCTAGAGGCGTCCAGAGACCTACTGGCAAGCAAGCTCCATTGAAGATGGTCAACGGATAGCTGCATGTTAGCGTGCAAAGTGGTCTAGAAGCGATCGCGAATGCCGAACATAATACGGGACTGGAACGCCTGTGAGTCGCATGGCTGAGACGACATCGAACTGGAAATGGCGCTATGGAGCCACACTTTCTTGGCAACTGTCTCTTCTCGAACACATACCGCATTCAGCACGTGGTAGGTAGTGCCTTGGCTAGGACGCCACGAGTCTTCAGAAGTCCTCGATCCAGTAGCGAGACCCGTCACTTTTGTTAGCTCTAGGTAAGGGTCCTTCGGTTCATGTAACGATTGACAACGTTGAGATCTCCAGCGTCCAGCGGAGCAATGGCCCAGGCCACTGATATGCGGTCGTCGAGACTTGTGTGGTGTTTGGAGATCCATCGTCACTAATATGGGCACACGCCGAAGCTGGTCGTTCAGCCCCATTCGTGAACACCTTCACGAAGCCTGGTCGGCAGACACGCCACATATGCCGCCAACTGCTACGGCCACGTGCAGCTTGGGTCGCTTGCAGCTTGATGCACGGTCGGCGCCTCGGGGTCAGTATTGGTATGCCTGCAAGACGACGAACGGTGTCTGTGTCTCTGGCCTGTATTACCTCATGGTCCAGACCAACATCAGACTTCCTGCACACAATTGGTCGTGCAGTATCGCTTGAGAGCAAGCCACATGCGCTTGCGTGACTAGTCAAAGCTCTACTATGCCATAGTACGCAGCGTAAATGCAGCTGCTTTGCTGCTCAGCTGATGATGAGACAGTTCGCGACCGTCCAAACGTCCAGTATGCATGGCGTGAAGTAGCCGAATGTGGGCAAGGCGTTGCCAGAACCATAGAAAACCCTCCGTGGCATGTCTCTCGGAGCCGGTGCAGCACTACTGCATCACACGCCTCGAGTCCATCTGGGAGTAGTTGTGTCCTGTCTAGACGGGAATCAAGTGAGCTCTCATGCAGGTCTCATCTCACTCATCAATACCTCAGACGAGAGAGCTGGTGTAGGTCACCGGCAGCAGCAAGACAGCTCGAGGAACTCCGTTGTTAGTTCTGCTCCAGGCGTTTGTTTCGATTGGTAACTTTACCAAGCGCGTTGCGTGACCCAAACTCTTCACGCCAGCTGCTTCGAGCACCGACTGTCTTCTTGGCGCATGGCTTGGCTCTGCATCTAGAGCTTGTAGCGACGCGACTTCACAACTCTCTCGCCCAGATGGGTCAAGGATCGTTCAAACAGAGTTACTGTCGGCTCCCGGCTACTACAGCATTTCCAAAAGCGGCTTTGGGGATGTCTCGGGAAAGTCCGTCGTATGCAGTCTCGATTCTGGTCTACTGGCGCTGTTCGCAATTGAGCCCAGGCCGTATTCATGGAAAGAGTATCGCGTGTTCGGTAGGAGGCATATGCCACGTGCTGCGCAGAAGGCTGGATCGCATGTGCTACTCCACAATGTCGACCATGATGCTGTATTAAACCAGAGTCCGCTTGGTTCGTTGTTGCTGTTCATCAGCGCAGTATACCAGCTCCATCGCCTTCACTTCTTCGGTTGCATCGCCATCTTGTTTCTCAGCATGATGTCTATCGCTCAGATTGCAGCGCTGCTGCCGCTGCTCCTGGCCTCTGCTACCGCCCAGTCCATGACCTGCCGGACGACACTGGGCACCAAAGCGGTGAATCCTGTACCAACATCAACCATAGTATCAACTTCTGCATCTCGACCTACGCAAACACTGGTCGTCCAGAAGACAGTGACCACGTATCTTGGCCTGACCTCGACTTCAATGCGGACTGCAACAAAGACGGAGACCGTCACGGACACCACAGATACAGACACCTTCTATGTCACTTCGACATTTTTCGACGTCCAGACTTTCCGCGCCACAACGACAATGACAACCACCACAACTGATACCATCACCACAGCCACGACGTCCACCACTGTTACTCCTACATCCGCAGGCTTCTTGAACATTCGTGATACTCTGAACAGAGGATCAGTCGCCCGTAGAGCGATGGAAAATCCTCACAGCCCAGTGAAGAGAGCTTTGCTGAGCGGCAAGCAAGGTGTTTTGGCCCAAACGAGACCAAACAGGGTTGTTTGTAAGTTCATCCTGCGAGATGCATGTCCTGGGCCGCTTTCTCAGCCCCCTCATTGGCCATGATTTATGTCGACTAACCGCTCTTGTTCCTGCTAGGCACGAGCTACGCAAAGAACACCAACACCTTCACTTCATACACGACTCTTGCCGCCCAGACATCCACCAAAGCATACTGGTCCCGCACCCTTATCAGGACGACGACTGTTACTGTCCAAACAACCATCATCCCGGAGGTCGCCACGGAAGTCATCACCGAGGTTTCAACCAGCAAGGTGCAAACCACCACCACTCTCATCGAGACCGATGTCAGGCGCGCAGTCACCACAACCACGGAGAGCCTTCCCGGCCCTACTATCTTCAACGCCTGCAACCCCAACAACGAGTTTGGTGCTACATTCCGCAGTGATAATGAGCCATTCTATGTTGTCAATGTTGCGAACAATGGCCCGAATGTCGCATCCAACTTCGAGACAGTTGCCGATGGTGCTTCCTCGGCCCTCGAGTGCTGCAATGCTTGCCAACGTCTCAGCACGTGCGAGACATTCGTCTTCAGAAAGGCCTTCCGAAACTGCTTCCTGCTTTCTCATCCTGGTGCTAGCTGCCGCTCGCAGAGTCAGCCCAACTTCATTCTTTCTTCTCCGGTGGTTGAAGGTGGAGACATAAGCGATGGCGCTGTCGTTGGCAATGGCAATTGCGGATATGTCTGGAGTGGCACACCTAAGGGTTCTTTGCGCCGTGTAGATGGATATCCTTGACTCGATTAATTGGTATCGAGCAAGCTTGAGTGAGCGGTAATTTTAGATTCCTTAAGTCCATAGCGATCTGTTCAAAATTTTGTTGACACCACTCCCGCGTCCATGTAGTGCCGGTGTGATGGCCAAGGTACTCATCGGACGAAAATATCTTGTGCCGAGAATCATGATGCCCGCTTGGGGAGGTCCATGGTCGAAAAGTGGGTTCCCAGCTTCTCAGCTTCCGCACTCATGGGTAATGTGTACGTAACTGTCGCATGTTGCGTTGGAATGTATGATATGCAGCTATGTCCAACACCAGTCGTGCATGGAAGTTCGCAGCGGTGCAGTCTACAGGCTGCGAGTGAAGCTTGGAAGGCAGAAGTCAAAAGCAATTGGTAAGGGTCTGGACTAGCGTGCACGTGCCCACGAATAGAGTTTCAGTCGCGAAACGCGTTGTCCCCTGTGTTTCGTCTCGTCAAGGCCACCGCGATCCGACCTCCTCTGCTTCTGCGAACCCCTCATCGACAACCACCACACAACAAGCCATCTCCATTACCGAATATCAAAACGAACCAAAATGCAGTCCCTGCGATTCCAGATTCCTCGCGCTGCGCGCGCATTCTCGACGACACCCGCCCGACCTCTTGCGAAGATGCAGCTCATTGGCCGTTTGGCTGATGTTCCAGAACTTGTTCCTACTTCGACTGGTCGCGAAATTGTGAAGTATGCGATCGGCGTCAGCGAGGGCCCGAGAGATGAGAATGGACAGCGCGGAGTCAGTTGGTTCAAGGTTGCGAGCTTTCAAGATGGCCCTCAGAGAGACCTGTTGCTCAGCTTGCCTAAAGGGTGAGTGAAGCCGCCATTGCGAGCGTTCATTGGCGAATGCGCATTTTCTCGTTCGTGCGAAGAGATGGAAACACATTACTTTGGAGCATGAGCAGCAGGCCAATGCGCTGGACGATGTCGAGCTCGCTCGTTCCGTTGGCCGTTCATTTCGGCCGGGAGGACATGACATTCCACGAGCAGGACATTGAGCGGACGCACAACCGTGAATTTTCGAGGCGGCCATAATCTCAATTGAAACACTTTGCTAATAAAATCTCTAGAAGCCACATCTACGTTGAGGCAGAGGCTCGCATGAACACATACGAGACCGAGGCCGGCAAGCGCACATCATTGAACCTTCTGCAACGTAAGTCCACCAAGATTGATCATAAAATGACCACTCATGTCTGCGACCAGGCAACTTCGAACTCCTTCAGAGGCCAAAGAACAGCGAGGACGCCAATGCTACCGAACAGACCGCATAAATGGTCTATGTAACAGAAACCCAAGGCGTTGCGGTATCTCTGCACGAATGCCCGTGCATTGATTCCCCCTGTGCGACTATGTGATGTGAAGGCGATGAAGGCCAGGTGCCTCTCTTAAACGACATGTAGAATACCCCAAGACTGTTGATGTGAGCGAGGCGTTGGCGCAGTGACCTCGTGGTCGGCAGATATGACCTTTGTGGATGGCGGCCAGAAGCCCAGCTTGATTTCATTTGTGCAGCAGCGAGTGTAGATGGACATACAAATCTCGACTCTTCTCAGCATCATCTATCGTGGAAGCTCGCTTGATCTGCAAGGACACGATATGACCCATATGAATGGTCCTTGGCTGTGCAAGGGTGGTCGTCAACCTAATCTTGACCACACCGAAAGGACATCATCGTGGAGCGTTCCCTGGAGGCTCTGCAAAGTTCTCACAAATGATCGAGACATTGCTCAGCACACCATTGAAAGCGGACACATCGTCATTCGTATCTAAACGGTTGCGGACCCTCGCGAGATAGCGCAGTCGCGTTGTAGTCCGTTTTTTCTGCAATGCAATGAGTGCATGTAGCAATGATGTAGCACTTCCGAGCTCCACGCATCAAACGCGGGTACGCAGATCACTCTGATATCGTTCGGCAGTTATGCAAACAAGAAACGGCTGGTCGCACAAGTGCGCCTTGGCCACCTGGATCGAGCGTCGGCGTAAGAATCGCGCTGCGCGATTTTCTTCACCACTGGCTCTGTTACCCCTCTTCGGACCTGTTGCTGAGCTTGAGCGACGATTTCGACAGGGAACGGGAGTACTGACCTTTTGTGTTTGCTGCCGCTGTGCGTAGGTTGCTACCGCTGCCCAGGCCAGGCCATGGACCGGTCATCATCATTCTTCAGCTTTGCAGGGAGTACAGAAATATAGGCAGAACACGCGAGTGGGCGTCGATGTGAAAGTCAGCACCGGTTCCGCTACTCATGGAGCTGTGGACTGCTTGGACAGGACAGCTTGTTTTATTATGCAACCGCGCCGGGCCCGGGGTGCAGTAGACCTTTGGCAACCGCCAGCTACTACGTACAGAACTTCACCCGAGGTCGAGTCGATTGGTTGCACGAGAGGCATACCCACAAACGACCACACGCATGCAGCCGCAGCAGCTCGTTAGCGACTGCAGCTCTATGTACGCCGTGCTCGCATTGCACGTGCCCCGACCTCATGGTCCATTCCTGCCGCTGGCACAGGACGAGCCTGTGGGATGTTGCGGTGAAGGTGAATGTGGAGGTCTTGGCTGGTGCATGTGATGATGAGAGGTGCGTATTGGGATGGACATGGCGGGCAGCGGGTCTCCTCCAGAGCTACCAGCAGCAGCGGCTTTGCCAGCGTGGTGCTCTCGCCCGAGCGCGCGCAGTTTTTCTCTTTCGTGTAGCTTGGACCCGCGAGGCTAGGCTGTGTCTGGGTGCTGGTTATGGAATTCCTTGCCCACGAGACGAGCTCAATTTGCCGCCTTTCCAGGCGCTCGTCTGCTCGTGCTGCTCCGTGCTGTGCGTCTCATTATTACGAGCCGTCGCGCTCACCGTCCTCGTCATCTGCCCCCGTCCAGCCACCCGTCGTCGCTGCTGCTGATTCCGCTGTCGTGGCCGGGAGAAAGCGTTCACCGGCTGACAAACCCGTTTCCTGCTGCTCGAGGACGACGAGTCCCAAGGTCCCAAGACGGGTGGCTTTGAAAAGCTTCGTTCAGTGACATATCCCACGCTTCCCTGTCTATTTATCCTGACTGCGCTGCCGGACTGCCTTCCTCGTCACTGGCCATCGTCACCGCCGACCTCACGTCACCGCGGTCCACCGGAGGCCGCTGCGCCTTGCGGGCACAACAACGCAGACGACGCCGCGACGCCCGCGACATCGATCTCGACCCTACCAACGACGCCTCGCTGGTCGCCACGCCAAGCGTCTGACGCCGTGCAACATTTTTGTGCCGCCGACGGGCCAGGCAGAGCAGGAACTCGACGCTGCCACGCGGAAGGCGCGGACTGCACCAGCGCAGAACATGGCCACCACGCCGCCGGCCGAGAACAGTGGCGTGCGGCCGTCGCCAGCGCCCACGGTGTCGACGGCGTCATTTACCTCGTCCAGCCAGCATGAAAGCAGTGACGCGCCTCTGCCATCAGCGTCGCTCGACGCCCCGCACCCGCCCACCTTGAACGGCGACACCAAGCCCGCCACTACTACCAACACCGCAGCCACTCCCTCCAACCTGGCGCAATCAATACAAGCCAAGGCAGAGAGACCGGCTGGTCCTCAGAAGAAGCCGACCTTTACGTCACGCCTCTCGCGCATGTTCTCGCAGCGTGATGCGAACGGTTCGAGAGAGCAGGTTAAGGCCGAAGCTGCTGACAAGGTCCCCGAGACTGCAGTAGAAGACTCAGCGGCAGAGAGCGGGAAGCCACGACCACCGAAGCCCAGCCGACAGTCGTCGAAGCACGAGAAGATGGAGGGCAACCTACGAAACGGATCCGTCTCTAAGAAGGGGAAAGGTGACGAGGTTGTCAATGCGGCTACCAAACGCTTCTGGGTCGAAGAAAGCGGAGAGCACTTCCATTACCTGCGAGGTGCTAAACGACAGGACAAGCTGACAGACATGTTGCGTGATTTCATGTCAGGCAGGAGGGGTCGGGACCAGCATGAGGAGCAGCCACTGTCACTGATGTCGACCTGGGTCGATCAGATCAGGAACGAAAAGGACAAGATGGCGAAGGACAAGGAAAAGGGTCCGAACGCGACAGCTTCGCTCGTACAAAAGTACGGCAAATGTCAGGAAATTGTTGGGCGTGGAGCCTTTGGTATCGTCCGGATAGCACACAAGACCGATCCCAACGACTCCAAACACGAACAACTTTATGCCGTCAAGGAATTTCGGCGCCGGCCGCAGGAAGATCCGAAGAAATACAGCAAGCGCCTCAACTCGGAATTCTGCATTTCCTCGTCATTACGACACCCCAATGTCATCCATACACTAGATTTACTCGAGGACGCCAAGGGTGACTACTGCGAGGTTATGGAATTCTGTGCCGGAGGTGATTTGTACAGCTTGGTGCTTGCTACTGGCAAGCTCGAGGTCACCGAGGCCGATTGCTATTTCGCACAACTCATGCGAGGCGTCGAGTATATCCACGAAATGGGCGTGGCACATCGCGATTTGAAGCCTGAAAATTTGCTATTGACTACACACGGAGCCCTAAAAATTACGGATTTTGGCAACGGAGAGTGCTTCCGAATGGCGTGGGAGACAGAACCACACATGACGGCAGGCCTTTGTGGCAGCGCTCCCTATATTGCTCCAGAAGAATATATTGAGCAAGAGTTCGACCCTCGTGCAGTCGACGTTTGGGCTTGCGGTGTCATTTACATGGCTATGCGTACTGGACGCCACCTCTGGCGTGTGGCGAAGAAGGACGAAGACGAATTCTACGACAACTACATTCGAGGTCGCAAGAGCGAAGAAGGCTATGGACCCATTGAGACATTACACAGAGTAAGCCATTCTTCTTTGCATAAAGACGCAACTTCTACCCAGAAGCCGTTCTATCCTGAAGGGTGTACTCACTCTTCTTGTCAGGCTCGTTGTCGCAACGTGATTTACAGCATCCTCGACCCTAACGCGAGTCGTCGAATATCCGCCCATCAGGTCCTCAACTCCGAATGGGGCAAGGGGATAAAACTCTGCAAAGCCGGCGAGCAAGGTCTCTAACCCAGGTCCATGGGCAAAGAACCGCTCGAAAAAGGACGTTCCGGCCCTAAAAGTATTCACGATGAGCTTTGAACCACGATACGAACGAACGAACGATGATGACGACGACGATCCTGGAACGCTACGACCATTCTTTCGCGGGTCAGAGACATGTCCTCCACAACTTCGCAAAACGTACGCATCCGGACCGGGCAAGGTCTCTGTGTTTACGACCCGTCTTGGTCTTCTTCTGCCTTTTTACTCTACCTCCTTCGATTACGGAACGCAACTTGTGGATATTGAGCGTTTAGCGAAGCGGCCTGTCCTTGATGGAGAGCATGGAATACCCCCGTTACAACACATTCTTCAGCGCTGCTCTTTCCAGGCATTCATGACGAGAGGATTTCTTCATTTCTTTTGCTTTTCCGCGAGCCAACACGCATGTCTATACACTTCTGTTTCTTGCGCTCGCTTCTTTGCATAGAAAGCGGCATACGAATGTTTCGTTTCGGCTCTCGTTTCGGAACGATGATGCTTTCGCCGGGATTTCTGGCTAGAAGGCGCTGCTGTTCTTCGTGTGACTTGAGACAATGGCGCGAAAAGAAGCCATATGGACTTGAGAGTTCGGTCGTTTTGTACATACTTGCATACTCTGAGCTGCAGGCGCACAAGAGCGTTAGTATGGAATATATGCATTGACCTGTCTCCTTCTGGGAGAAAGTGGCGTTCCGACCGACGACTACTACAGTATTCTTGTTGTTGCTTCGCCTCGTGGCTTCGAATTTCAGGCTGAAATTCGGAGCCACTCTAAATTCTGTTTGTACCTCCTGTACTCAGCTTGTACTGCGCCATGCTTGAAGGATTCGAAGCATGACCTCTCCCACACACTCAGCCTTTCAACTTGACGTCAGATGTAAACGAAACTTGGAGGCCTCAGGAATCCTACTTCCTGTGGGATTCTCGATGACTTATCTCGTGACAGGTCTTCAGTTGGCACACGATTGGCGGATTTTCGGGTTTGTGCGCGTGCTTTCCTGCTAAAACGATGGGGATTTGTCGGAGCGTTGTGCTTCGTCTCGTCTAAGCCTTGCGCCTTGCTTCTAGTCTGCCTTCTAACCTCTTTTCTGTGCATGCCGCGCCGCAGGGCTGTGGAGGCTACTGTTATCTCATTCGATCAATCAGATGGTATGGAGACGGCTCGTAGGAATGAGAGACAAGTCTGTGAGGTTGCCTTGAAGTGTCCTGATATATAGATTCTTTGTTTCGGGACCACCTTGAGTGATGGTAGAAATTTGTGAACTTTTGTTTTGAAATCGATATTGAGATTCAAGGAAACAGGAAACAGGAACAACAACAGAAACATCATGGGTTGCTCATCTTCGAAGCCTTCGTATAGCGGGCAAAACGCTAGGTAGCTATCCGCGTATCCGTATGAACTGTTGTTCGAAAGACTAACGGTTTCTGTCAGATATGCAAGAAGACATAACAAACATGGATATCATAGCGGCGGGTACGCTGCATCGTAAGATTTTCTTGTTTGTAGGAGAGCCAAGCACTGATGTTTGTGTAACATTAGCGGGGGATTCTTCGGTGGAGACGGAGGAGGAGGGCATAGTGGCGGACATCATGGTGGACATTTCTCTGGAGGTAAGGATATGATGAGATGAGGAACATGTTTGGTATTGCTGAAGCTGACGTGTGAATGATAGGCGATGGAGGAGGTGGTGGTGGTTGCGGCGGTAAGTTATGTCGATTCCCGCAGTGAGATGACTCTTGTGCTGACGTGTGTATTCAGGCGGCGGCGGTGGCGGTGGTGGAGGGTAAGACTTGAGCTGTGTCTGAGAGGTTGAACATCTATGGCCTGAGCTGGAGAAATGGTTCCATACTCGTAATTGCGCATTGCTTGGATAGTTCGAACAGTTTCCTAGAGATCTTTGAATGCGCATTCGAACTACTACATGCTGCTGCTGCCATGCTGCTGCCGGCATGCTTCTGTGGCGTGTATCGTCTCGAAATATCTCGAGGTCGTGAAACGTTGCATTCGGATGAAACCCCAACGCTCATCGTCGCCCAGCGTTTATCGTTCAACATAAGCGGTGGACCTGTCTCGCTGGGAACTATGGTTGGAAGCTGCACCAGCTGCATGCGGGAGAGCTGGTCGTGCATCGGAGTGCGAAGCGTTCATGCCCGTCAGACCTGCTTTTCACGCGAGAGCTGAAGGCTGTGCCGTTGGACGCACACCGCTGGCAGATAGCGAGGTTCTGCGAGCGCTGTGAAAGGGCGTACAGAAGTGCCACAAGGAGCCAAGATGTGAGTCAGTCGTAGATTTCCGGAAGCCCAAGAGCAGCAGTTGGTGTTGTACAGATCGAACAGCGCTCCTGGTGCCTGTGTGCCGGGTGTTCTATCGTCGGATCTGCAGTTCTGGAATGCCGGGTCTTGCGGGTCCACAGAATAGGCTGGACGCTGGTCTTCCCCGCAAATGCACGCACAAAGCGAATCAGCGGCAGGCTCGGCGCAGTGCTTGTCCCTCCATCCCAGAATCACGACAATTTCCGTGCAGCAGCGAGCGGTCGGTGAGGCGGCTTACAATTCGACTGCGAATCCTGCTTCCTCAACCTCTGCTCGCAACCCCGCCGCCGTCTTCGCCTTCGCCAGCGCTCATATTCAGCACGTCCGCCCGTGTGTTGTTGTGTCGCTGTGAACATTGTGTCAGTGTCCCCCGCCCGGTGCCCGACGAAGCAAAAAGCAGCAGTTCGCAGGCACGCGACGGCCGATCAGGGCGGCAGGTACCTCACCTTACTCTCGTGCACCGGTTCGACGGGATTCCACCTGCCCCTTCCGAACGGCCGGCAAACCAAGTCACGACTGCCCACAAACGTCACGCTCGGAGGAAGTCGCGTGCGACACCATCCACAAGAGCAGGAACACCTCCATTTCTGATCGCCGACCACCACCTCGTCCTACGTCAGCCACTACAAAGAACACACCGATTGCGATCAACGACTGCCCCCACACGCAACACCCAGCAACAGCACACCGACGCTGCGGCACAATGTTCCCCGTCGACTCCCTCCCTGCCGCATACCACGAGGAGCGCGAAGCCGCCGACGCTGCCAGGCGCCTCGCCCACATCCAACAACAGCAGGCCAAGGCACAGGCTGCAGCGGTAGCGGGCGCCTTGAAGAACGCCTCGCAAGACAAGCCGTGCACACAATCTCTTCTACAGCAACCACAACTTTCGCGACCGGCTTCCACCACCGTATTGGGCAACATCTTCCAGGGCTTTGTTCGCTCATCGCAAAGCCCGCCGCCAGCCAAAGGTTCCATCAGCGGCTGCTCCACACCACTCACGACACCACCAGCGAAGATCATCACCCAGGCAGACATCGAGCGACAGATGGCCGAGAGGAAGCGCGATGCGGACATTGTTGGATCATCGCCTGGTTGGTGGTAGGGTGAATTGGAAGCACGACGAAACGGCATAACGATACGATGAGCCGTGCCGTACCTCTGAGCGACTTTGAAATTGAAAAGCGACCGGCGCACACGGAAAATGTCGACACGACACCACGACATACTTCACATGATACCCCTAAATGGTTACAATGACAGCACGTTTGGTTTTGAGCGAGGGTGTTCGGAGTTTGTATCGGTAGACCGGCCAGTATTAATGCAGCAATGCAGTGGGCAATGCAATGATACGCATTGACCTTGACACATTTCGACGCTTGTTTCCGACGCCAGCTCTGTGTTTTCAAGCACTGCATCAAGAGCATTAACAGCACGCGACCGTTGTCTGTCATCGCAGCTGACATATTCCGACCACACTCGTCCTGTCAATCTTTCGTTCATCGTGCCGAACGGTGCGAAAGCATCAGACGAAACGACGGGTCCAACGCGAAAGCCTTAGAGGGAATGTCCTCTCTACAGCCACTCGCAACGGCAACAATCAACAACCGCAACATTTCACGGGCCCATGACAATACGAGCGATGGAATGATCTATGTGGCTTCGACGCATCTGGAAAGTCTTCGGCTTCCTCTCACTTGGCACATCTTATGCTGATGGCGTGTGCACCCAGAACTTTGGGATTCCACCATTTCTATGATCAGGCGCGTGCTGGCGATGTCTTGATTACCAATAATCTGCAGTATGCGTGCATTGGGATATCACAACACCTTTTCGCCACATAGGCTTGCGACCACACCTCAAGTCAAGCAATGTTTTGTCAGCGAGCAGCCAAGACAGCCATCCACCCTCCTTGGAGCAATGATGTCAGCAGCAAATCGAAAATGTATTTCGCGTGCAAGCGTGCAGCGAGAACGACAGAGTTCACACTGTGAAGACAAGTGGTCGATTAGAACCACGGAAACGGACAGCAGAAACGAGACCGGCAATCGGTCACTGCCAATCTCTGAACAGCTTAGTGATCCCAAAGCATAGTTGCACCACAAACAAAATTATGCTGCATAGTGCATATAGCAGCAGGCTTGCATAAAGCAACGTCTACATATTTATAATACGGTCTTGAAGACTTGTATGCCATATTCACAGCATTCGAGTTCCCGACAAATCTCCTCTCCAACCGACAGCGACCGCCCACGACCCAGCGTCCCATCAACTTCAATCATGGCTCCCACCATTCTCATCGTTGGCGCTACAGGTAACACCGGCAGGAGCGTAGTCGAGACCCTTCCTGGATTGCTTGCCAAAAGCCAGACGCTCTCAAACCATAAGATACTGGCATTGACACGGTCCAAGAGCGGTGCTGCTGCTCAAAAGCTCGCACAACTCCCAGGTGTCGAGTTGGAGGAGCAGAATTGGGTCGAGATCACGGAGAAGTGGCTCCGCGAGCGCAACATCACCAGGATCTTCATCGCCTCTCACAACGAGCCCTTACAGTTCGCAGAGGAAAGCCAATTCCTCGTCAACGCACTACAAGCTGGCGTCAAGTACCTTGTTCGCATTAGCACGACCACCGCAAACGTAACTCCGACTTGCAAAATCTACTATCCACGAGCACACTGGGCGATTGAACAGATGCTCAGTCAGCCGGAGTTCAGCAAAATGCATTTCTCATCTTTACAGCCTGCTATCTTTCAGAAAATGACTGTGGCTCCAATGGTGGAGTGGGTCAAGAAATTCAAAGAGACGGGCAAACAAGATACTTTCCGCACTTTCTTGGATCCAAACGCACCGATTGCAGCAGTCGATTCCGACGATGTTGGAATTCTGGCCGCGCATCTACTGAGTCAAGACGACACCACTCCTTTTAATCAAAAGCGACTTTCGATCTATGGGCCGGAAGACGTTACTGGTGAACAGCTTGTTCAATTGGTTGAGAAACATATTGGCGAGAAGATTCAAGATGTCAGTTATCGGGATTGGACGTTCTTGGATGAATATCTCAAGGTTCATCCTTCGCCGTATTTGATGTCGTACATCCATGATCAGGCGTATACGCTCTGGGACGGATCGTCGAATGCTGCGGCTACGAGTCGAGAGGTTGTTGCGTTGGCGCCGCCAAAGGGCAAGATTACTGAGTTGTTGCAGAAGGAACTGGCCGGTATCTAGATACTATGAAGACAGTGGATATGTACGACAGATAGAGCTAAACAGAGCGAGTAGATACAGTAGCCAAACGCTTTTGGTTTCCAGGATTTCTAGTTGCAATTTTGCTCCATCGTGGTGTTCATAGTCTTGCCGCACAGATACAATGTCATTTCTTGCGATGGAGAATCGTGTCGCTAATTCCACAAAGGCTTTTGATTTGAACTTCGAGTTCAGCAATTCTGTCGGGGGGCCGAAACATCGTTCTTCCAGGCTTACTGTGCTCCGAAGCAAATGCTTCGGGCCCGGTGGCTCATTTGAAGAGCACTGGAAAACACCTTGGGTGCTCAGGAGACCCAGTTTCGAGCTGCTGGAGGATTCGAAGGTAACTCTCAGGGAAAAGTGGCCGCACCATCTTCACTCTTGCTTAGCTCCCTTCTTCTCTCCCTCCAACCCAATTCCAGCACAAAACAACCCCCTCACGACCGCACAAACCCCAGCAATCCCAATATTCCCCCAATCTTCCGCTCTATACACCTTCGGATGCAATCGTCCTTGTTGATCCAAAGCGTTGAAGATGCTATACAGCAACGCAAAATCGTAGACGAGTTGACCAGCTTGGAAAGTTTTCCAGATCCAAATCTCATTGGTTTTTCGGAGAAGGAAGAGTTGGAGGATTAGACACATGAGGAGTGCGCCGCCGAGTTGGTGTTGGAAGAAAGTTTGGAGAGGGTTGTAGGGGGATAAACTGGAGGGTATGAAGGCGTCAGTCACAACCGCGGGCGTGAAGAACATCATGTAGATGCCTGAGAGGGCGATGAGAGGGTCAAGGAGGGTGAAGAAGAGGGTGTAGGGTTTGGGGATTGGAGAGGGCATGATGGAGATCTTGACTGGGTTTAGGTGTGTCTATGAGGAATTGGGTGAGGGAGGGAGGTGAGTTTTAGCTTGCGATGCGAAGGGCATGCTGTGTGAGCTGAATAAGCTTGCATGGCTACGTTGGACGCATTGTGTCCATTTCTTCAGCTGAGGTTCAGCTTCGGGATTGTGTCGTGGCAGGGGGAGCTGCAAGGTTG
>JAASLG010000253.1:0-33984 GCA_013365235.1 Cercospora sesami | reverse complement strand
CGGAAGAAACGTGTTAGCGCAGGTTCTGAAGAACAATCCGGGATTCACGAAAGATACGACCAGATTGCAAGTGTTCGATGCTGTGGCGGCGGAGCTGGCAAAGCAAAAAGTCTGGGTGCATCTGGACAATCATGTTAGTAAAGCTGAGTGGTGCTGTGGAAGTGATGGAAATGGATGGTTTGGAGATGAGTACTTCGATGTTGCGAAGTGGCAGCGCGGGTTGGGTTACATGGTGAGAGAACATTGGCAAAGCAACATGTGTTGGTCACAATTGATCGATACTGATTTGTCGCAGGCTAATCACGCAAAGTCCTGGACTGGCTTCACATCAATATCTCTTCGCAATGAACTTCGCCAGCCGAGTAGTTCATCTGCTCAACCGTACAATTGGAACTCCTGGATCGAGAACGTTATTCCCGCTGCGAATGGAATCCACTCGAACAATTCTGCTCCACTGATCTTCTTCTCTGGACAGGGCTATGATACCGACGACACGTACTTCACCCAACGCCAGACTTGGAACAGCGAGACATTCAAGCCTGAGTCGTACGCCTTCAAGAACAAGATCGTCTATGAGATTCACAATTACCAAAACAGTGCTGCGAATTGCAATCAGATCCAGCCTGGGCTGTACAACAATGCTTACTGTGCGATGAACACAACTGATTCAAAGTGTCCAAATCACGGTCCTGTGGTGATGAGTGAGTTCGGGTTCGACCAGAATGACGGGAGCGCAGGAGGTGCATACGCCCAGTGCATCAAGAGTGTTGTGACGAATCAGCCTGGAGGCCCTGGAGGCTGGATGATGTGGACACTGAGTGGAAGTTATTACATTCGAAGTGGCACTCAGGATTATGAGGATTCATGGGGTAAGTGAAGATTGTGTTTTGAATGCTTTGGGTGGAGTGTGCTGATACTAACTTTCTGTAGGTCTGCTCAGTAAGGACTGGTCTGGTTGGAGGAACTCGACCGTCATTGACAATTATGTCAAGCCGTTTGTGCAGATGACCTTGAAGTAGTGCATCTCCCGGACTGTAGCTCGTGGCTGCTGTGACGCCCCTTCAGCTGGGATAGTCCGCCTCCTTTGGGACCACCGTATGCTGCGGCTGTCTTTGCATCCACCATGGCGCCTTGACTAGAGATTGTCTCACTAGTAGTCGTCACTATCTTCGCCATCATCTTCATCGTTCTTGGATGATCTGTCTTCAACGAAATAGAGATGGAGCAACAGAGAGCGCAACTCGTCGTTGAATGGTGTCTTGTTCTCTCTCACTCCGAATTTGGCCAGCGCGATCCTCTCAACAGTGCTGCGACCCCATTGCCATGTCATCGCTGAGTGGCGAAGCGAATCCTGCTGCATGAGCCATCGATACCATGTCCAACCTTCACGCTCAGCGCGCCAGATACCTTTCGCTGGCATATAGGTCCACAAGCCATCATCTGCTCCGCGGACCTGCATATGGCGAATGTGACCAATATCCTCAGGATCGAGCTCTCTACTCCATGCGTCAAGTTGATCTTCCAGACCTACTGCTGCACTGCGCCGGCCCTTCTTGGTCAAGTCTCCATGGTCGAAGACAAAGTGGTTGTCGGTCCAGTACTTGCGGTAGGCTTGCTTGTAGAGCCCCCACGCCTCCGACTCAATCTGGCGGCACGTCAGGAGCAAGGCCTTGCTTGGGGCCTCTGCATCTTCGAGCTCGATGCAGTACTCGTCGGGCTCGTACCAGAGGGCCAAGTCGTAGATCACGTTGCGTATCTCTGGTGGAAGCTTGTTCAGGAAGAGACAGTCTTCCTGTGACGGTACTGCAATCGAATAGGTGTCCAGAACCTTTTGGCTGGCAATAGATGAAGCCAAGCTTTGATTCATGGGAGATGGTGAGTCGATGGGAGTGGACAGGTCGATTTGATGAGTAGCTGAATTTGTGTTTGGTTTCATGGCAGCCGGCAACTCGATACCGGCGGGAGAGGTAGATTGCGGTGGCGACGAAGAGTCAGTGAGCGTGGAAACGTCACCATCGACACTGGGCCCGAAAGCGTACACAGTCTCGATGCGCGACTTGGTGATGCGCGGAGCGCTCGCAATGTGCAGCAGGTGCGTTGGCGGTCCGCCGTTGCCCGCTACCGTCGTAGCCATGCCGTCTGATGGTGCGGCCATCGTGGTGATGTGCTGGATGGCGGTGGAGGATGAAGTCGTGATCAGAGGTTGGTGTCGTGAAGGAAGCGAGCTGTCAAACGAGGGGGTCCTTGAGATGCACACAGGCAGCAGCAAACGGCTAACCGAAAGGGGATTTTCACAAGTGAAGGCAGGCGTCACCCACGGGAATTTGACTTCAGCACTTCAGAAGACGGAGATGAAGTGAGTGAATTTTCGTGATCTCCACTGCAGACTTGATTCTTTGTGTTGCAGCGTAAACCCAACCAGTCTGGCATACTTCTATGCTTTGCTTCCATCACCCGTAGCACCATGCTATTTGCAGCTCCCTCTCTCTCTCTATCCATGTGACCATCAACATGATTTCTCGCGTTGCTTCAGGGTCTCCCAACTCTCTTGTTAATGCTGCAGCCGGCATTATATGCGCTATCAAGCTAATAGGTCATAATACGCAAGTACTTTTGAACCTAGTTCCACATGGAATGGCTTCTTCTGGATCAACTCCCAGACAGCTTTCTCAGTATCAGACTCCTGATTCAACTTCCACATAGCCGTCTCGGCATCAGACTTCTGGGCCTCGATTCTCCACTCGTGTGCAAGAGGGAAAATACGCCGGGCCGACGCTCTGAGCACAAGATAGTGCGACGATAGAGCGCTCACTTGTGCACCATCGTAGCCCTCGTAGCGCCAGATGCCTGTTTCGGACAGATACGTCGAGATGAGGATGAGCTGTCTGCGAAGTGCGCACTGGCGAAAGATCCGGATGTGGCGAATGCAATTGACGTCCTCCGGCTTGAGTCTTGGATTCTGCCCGCCCCAAAGGTCATGCTTTAACGACTGGATCTCGGGTGACGCAAAGCGACCATTCGGCTTCAGATCGGTAATGATGAAATGAGTTTCTGTCCAGTACTTGTAAGATGCTCTCTTGTATAGCTGTGTGGCTTCGGACTGGATCTGGCGACATGTAGACAGCAGCGCATCGTTTGGTGGATGTGCTTTGGACAACTCAACTTCGCCCTTGGTCGAGAGTAGCGGGCTTCTTGGTGGGTCGAAATTGGACAGGTCAATCTCAACTTCGTCGTCGTCGCTCGTGAAAGACAACCATAGATCTCGTTTCGCAACTCGGCTGGGATCTTGTTCAGAAAGAGGCAGTCGCTCTGCAACGCTGGTGGGGTGCTCAGGCCAGAGGAGGGGCTGTCGATGTTTGCAGCCTCTCCGAGGGAATCAGCTGGATCAGTGGCGAGATTTCTGGCGACTTGAAGACCGTCATGGGTGGAATCTTCGGCGGCAGCAATGGGCTCAGAGAAGAGCAACGTGTTTGTGAGTGAAGGTGCGTCGACGGCCGCGGAGTTTCCGACCTCACGCAGCGACTCGATGGACGGCGTAGCAGGATCGCAGGACATCGTGCTGTTCAGTGACTTCGCCGCCAGGTCGTCGCCGCTTGAGTTCTTTGCGGTCGTGTTGCCAGGTGGTACGGCCATCGTGGTGCTCAAGAGTGGCCGCGTGGGGATTGTGTTCGGAAGATGGAAATGGCACGTGAGGCGCTGTCGAGGCATTGGAAACATGCAGGCACCAAACAATGTAATTAGTAACGCGAGCTTGTAAAGTGAAGGCGCGCCTGACCCCACTTGCAGCGGCAGAGCGCAATGCGTAAAACGCAAGTAGCAAAGCAAATAATCATATTCGTTAACAACGCTCACAACCGGCATCTTAGCGAAGAAAGGCAACCCAATCATACGAAGGGTCACCCATCATGAGCAGCACTTCCCGGTGAAAAGGCACCCTCTCCGGCATGTTGCGCGCCCTGCTCCGGCCTACGACCAAAGCCTCTTTGCGCCGATCAGTACTCTCCAATCGTGCTCCGGAGTCTCGCGAGGAGTCGGGTTGAACCCAATACCACCAGCGCTCTTCATCCGGTCTCTCGTGATTCTGGGCCCATAAGCCCTGCTTGTGAAAGTACTTGTAGATGCTGCCACAGCCATCATACTCGGATTTCCCAATGATTCTGATGTGGCGGATGCGATCAATATGCTGATGTGGAAGTCTCGAATGGTCGTTGAAGTTCAAATCGTACTCGAGTTTGCTCATGTAACCTTCCTCACCAAAATCCTCAAGAGTCACGCGAAAGGAGGTTTCAGTCTAGTACTTGCTGCAAGCCTCTTCGTAGATCTGGGTAGCTTCGGACTTGATTTGTTGGCATGTCCAAAGTAGCGCCCTGCTTGGTGGCTCGGCGTCTTCAAGTTCGACCCAACCTTCGAAGTCATCGTCGTCGCTGGTGAAGACCAATTCGTAGATTTCGTTCCTCAATTCGGCTGGAAGCTTCTCCAGAAAGGAGCAGTCGTCCTGAGAAATCGCTGGCACGCTCGTGGTAGAGAATGGCGAAACTCGGTGGTTCGAGTCTGTGTTTGGAGGAGCTCCGTCGCCAGCAACAAGCTGGTCGGCGAAGCTTACATTGACAGGAGCGGGTGTGTCGGCAGAAGACTGTGATTCGGTCAAAGGCGACGAGTTCACCTTTGCAGGCGCGGTCTTCGCGGTCGAGTCATCGAGCGATGCGGCCATTGTTGTGGTCGTGGTCTGCCGGTTGGTATCGAGAGTTGATGTTGAGTTTGCGTTCGAAAGTAGAGAATGCGGACAGGAGTGTTGTCAGGCGCAGGAAGTTTGTTGAGCTAGACAAGTTTCAAAGGAAGTGCTTGCTTTTAAAGCGCAATCGCGCCTCGATTCACTCGTAGTGAACCACCCAGACAAAGCACGTGCGCACGCCAGGAAGGCGACTGAATCATCAAACATATCACTGTACAATCGCTACTTCGTACTTCGGTACAAACGCTAATGTCCTATTCCACCCGCGACCCAATTGTTCCAATTCGGATCTCCGGGAGGCGGAAACAGTCCTCTATCTTCAGGCTGTTGCTGCTGATCTTGTTGCTGAGCGTCTTGCTGAGGCGGCTGTTGCGCCTGAACCGGTTGCGCTGCAGCAGCTTCTCTTCGCCGGCGTTCAATTTCTCGAGCACGCTGCTGCCGATACCAGAAGAGTCCCGCCAAAGCGGCGAGAAGGCCACCAACGAGGAGCGTCTCTAGAATATCGTCGTCGAGCTCGCCATCTGCATCCCAGTACTCGTCGCCACCTGGCATCGGCTCTGTGCCGTCCCAGTCATCTGCCTCGTAACCTTCGTAATCTTGGTAGTAAGCAGCATCTGCCTCAAGAAAGTCGTTGAGCCATTCCGCGAAACTCCTCCTCTTCTTCGTTTGCTGTTCATCTTCAATGCCGTGCACAGTGCCGCCTGTTATGCCGTTCCACCATGAACGCCAGCGAAGTTTGAACAGACTGAGTTTGACAGGCAGGTATGCTTCACGATTCGTCTCCAATGCTTGATCATAGAAGCGCTTGGCGAGGTGAAAGTCTTGCTCAATGCCGATGCCGTTCTCGTGCATCCAACCCAGGTTCCACATGGCTTGCGCAGACTGAAGCGTTTCCGCTGCAGCTTGATAGCACTGTGCTGCTTTCTCAGCTGAGACAGCAGTTCCGAGACCCGCTAGGTAGTAGTCGCCCATCTTGACAAGAGCGTCGATGTTCTGCTGCTTCGCAGATCGAGTCCAGTGAATGAGAGCAAGTGCAGCGTCTCCAATCGCTTGCTTGGTGTTGCTGGCTGACGACGATAGCCAGTTGAGTGGGCTCCACCGCGGCGGTTTCGTCTGCGACTGATCAAGCAGCCATGCGACGTTGGCTTGAGAATTCTCGCTGCCCTGCTCCGCGGCCATAAGATATGGCATGAAGGCCTTGCCCAGCTCGCCGTCATCATATGCCTCGACAGCTTCACTGAGCCCACTCCAGATTGCCTCAGCCTTTTCAACGACGATCTTGTAGTACACGGCTGCGCTACCACAAGATTTGTCACGGCCAATGCCCTTGTGGTTCATCTCGGCGAGATAATAGAATGCCTCGATGTGACTGTTCCGCGCAGCCAACTCGAAGTACTTTGCTGCTACGGTGGTATCACCTTGGTCGAGGAAAATAGTCCCAAGATGCGTTTGAGCAACTGCAAGATCTTGGTCGGCCGCGGCAGCAAACAGGTCAGCCGCTTTCACGATGTTCTGCTCGACGCCGTAGCCTTCAAAGTACATCACTCCCAGCATGTACTGGCAAAGAGCATCGCCATTGGCCAGCCCACGATTGAACCAGACCTTGGCCTTTGCGAAGTCCTGCTTAGTGCCTTCGCCGCGGAGAAACATTCGGCCCAGATAGCCGGCGGCCTTACTGGCGAGTCGTTCTGTGCTGTGGGACACATCTTTCTTGACCTTGTTGTTTGCGGTCCAGTATTCGCGAGCGACATCCATGAAGTATTGCTTTGCCACCTTGGGATCACGCTTCAAGCCTCGTGTACCATCATAGTGAAGCCTGGCTAGCCCGAATGTTGCCTTAAGGTCGCCCTTTGAGGATTGAAGGTGTAGGTACTCCAGCACGTCTTCCACATCCGCGTAGGCATCACTGGTTGGCCCACCCTGCTTTGCGTTTTGTCCAGCGGAAGCCACACTCGCTCCTTCGCCGTAGACACCGCCCTCCTCGTCTGCTATTCTCCAAGCATCTCTGACCAGGGAATGTCCTCCAGGCGGTCCGGAACGATAGTAGCGAACAGCTTTGTCTGCCACCTTCTTGTACCACAGTACTGCCTCTTCGCAATTCTTCGGTGTTGCTATTCCCGACATGTGTCTGTATCCGAGCGTCATCTGCGATCGCGTGTTCCCTTGCTCGGCGGCGAAAGTGTGGTACAGCATGCTCTTTGCCTGATCCATGGGTACAGATGGTGCCAAGCCCGTCGCATATATGAACCCAACCATGTACTGCGCAGTGCTATTGCCATTCATGTCTGCAAGTTGTTTGTATCTCGTGAAAGCGATGTCGTAGTTGATCGGGTGAGAGTGGTTTCCATGAAAGTTGAGTTCGGCAAGCAGGTAGATGGCATCGGCATCATTGTCTTTGGCAGCATCCTCGAGCATCTTGATAGCTCTCGACAGTGGTTGAGCGAGTTTCACAGGTTGCTCTTGAGTGGCTGTTGTCACAAGGTTCGTGTGCTTTGGCGCATTCATGAAGAGCAGGACAAAGGCCTCTTTTGCGTAGTAGACGGCATATCCGAAGAAGCCCTTGGGCTTGCTAACGAATTGCTGCAACTTTGAACCCGTCGGTGGCTTCACTTTGCGTAGGAGAGACACAGCTTCCAGGACATCGCTCCTCCATTCATGTTGCTGTTCCACCACAATGCCCTCTTCATCGTTCAATGCCTCGATGTAGTCGCTAAGTGGGCGAGCGCGTTCCAGTGGCAGTAGTTGATCGTCGATATCGTCGGTTTCTGCTATTACGTCTCGCGCGAAGGTGAAGGCCAAGCAAATGCATAATACTGGAGAAGCGTGAGCTGTGTTCCGATGCCTGAAGTGGGACGTGACTTACAGAGCAAGAATGGAAGAACCGGTCGCTGCATGACAGGCAGCGGTGGGTGGTGGCTTCAGACCGAATTTCGATGTCGCCTGTCAGAGGCGGTGATTATGGCTACCGCATCGCTCGCTCCAGTTCTGTACGGCGTTGTTGTTGCCAGCTGTTTGTCCACGAGAGTTGCATCACTGACGCCGGCCGCGTCGGTAACAAGCTCGCGTGGCAGTGGCGCTCGCCTCTTCCCGCTTGCCGCCAATCCCTGTCGCGCACCGGCACTTCACTTCCAGCTCGACTTTCCCACCTCTCCTCTCACGGCACCGTTGGGATGGACACACAGCAACACGATGTCTGTGCCGATCGCAGCACCTGGTATAAACGAGAACTGTCATTTCTGGCGTCTGCCTGCTGAGCTAAGGATCAATATCTACGAACTTGTCTACGCCGACTGCTTCAACCCTCATCCCATCAGGCTCGCAGATGCCGTTCCTCCAACACAATCCAAAAGTCTGCTACTGACCTGTCGAGATCTCTATCATGATGCTCGGTCACTTCATGTCCGAGCCCATCGCGAGTACTTCAAGAACAACTCCTTTATCATCACACATCCATCCTTCTTACCCGGAGGCCCGCTGATGCGTCGACAAAGGTATCAATGCCACAATCTTAGGACACGAGAGCTCGATGAAATCCAAAACCTCTATCTATGGTGCAGGTTCGGTCTGTATACTGTGACTTTGCGAATGCTCAACAATGCTGGCGACTGGAGAGTGGTCCATGTGATCGGAGCCAACTCGCACGATCAAACCGCCCGCTACGGAGCCAGTGGTGAAATGTTCTTTTTCCTCTATCAAGAAACGGACGATGATGATCTGAGCACCTATCTTGGAATGCTCGCATTCAATAGAACAACGTATCCCGAGAGCTTTCGGCCGGGACTCACGTATCCACGTAGTCACTGGATCGAGCTTCTTACAGCCTTCGGGGCTTCTGAGCTAGACTTTGGGATCAGGTCGTCTTGAGTCAGAACAGCTTCTTGGCAGATCAGACAAAGTGTAAAATTATTTGGCGGCTGGACATTCCATTACGTTTTGGCTGGAGCCTTTCACAGAGCAACGACAGAGGAACTTGGGAATCCAGAACAATTCTGGCGTCAGCCATGCGAGTATCTGGAATGTTCTTTCAGCACTTCCAGGTCGACACATGCGCCGCCTTCACATCCATTTCGCGTGGCAATCGACAATGCAGTGACACCACAGGCGGTGTTAGGCCCTTGCTGCTGTATCTCTTCCCTCGTATCAGACGGCAGCTATTCCTCATCAGCCTCCGGAGGAGGACCCTTCACTCTCAGCGAGAGATCACTCCCGCACACCAGATTGTCTACTCCTGCATGAACCTGTCGAGTCTGTTCAGGACAACTTCCAAACGTACGCGCAGCAACATGTTCTTAGCGTGACAATCCATCGATCTGAACTCATCATCCGTGTGAACACGAGCTTCCATCCCGCCCTCGTCTTGCATCTCTTGAAGCCAAGCGTCGGCGGCCTCACTAGGGAGAGCGCGGTGACAGTGGATGCCACACTCAGTATGGCCCTTCCAATGGGCTTCAATGTTCGACTTCAGCTTGATCGCTGCCTTGCAAATGCCCTTCGAATCCAAGAAGATGGAGTGCTTAACACACTTGAATGTCTTCTCTTTCTCAGTGCAGAACAGGACGATCGTCAGATCTGTGATGTCGCGACGGCGGAGTAACACCGTCTTATATGCTGGACAGTCATCCAATACAGCCGACCATTCGGAAGACCCAGGGCACTCTCCCTCTGTAATTGTGATCTGGAAAGGCGAAGTTGTCCAATAGGCGCGATAGGCATCTTTGTACAGACCACGAGCTTCGGAGTTGGTCTTCTTGCACCTCAAGAGCAGAGACTTGGTCGGTGGGAATGGGGCTCGGAGGTCAACGACTTGGTCATTATTCGTGGATGACAGTTCCCAGATCTTGTTGCGCATTTCGCCTGGCAGCTTGTCGAAGATGTGGCATCCTTCAACAGGGATGCTGGGGTCAAAGACTTTCTTCGAGGCAGCCATTTCAGTGTATCTGATTAGTGTCAGTGACTTGCTGGCTGAATGTCCGGAAGCGCATCGAGCTATACTCAGGGGGCTCGAGGAAACGCGGAATACAGGAGCTAGTCCAAACAATTTCTACCGCAAAGACTCACAAGGGAGCAGGTCGATGTGCAAGTGGTGGTGGTACAAAAAGTGGTGGTGCGAAATCGTGTCGCTCTGTTTGTGCAAGAAGCCTTGGGTCCGACCCGCTATTCACTTCTACTGATGACTCAGCGATCAGCCTTGAGGTGGCTAGTTGCGGACAGCAAAATGAAAATCCAGGAACATCAGCATTTTCGCATTTCTCGCGTTTTTCGTTGCTAGTGTGTCTCCCTTCGGTATATAGGATAGCTCAGCTACGCCGCGGGAGGTAGAGATACAAGGAGCATAGACCCTCTGGCAGTAAACGCAGTATCAAAGGCGTGAACTCAGAGGCAAATTTCCATTTTGCTTCTCGGCGGAAGGGTAGGCCAGCAGGCCGGCTTTCATATGAAAGTTGCACCGACCTTCACACAAACCAAACTCCCTGGCCAGTCAGCTTTGTCACAACTTCGCTGACAAACAATCGCGCTCATACTTAAGGAGCGCCAGGTCGACAGAGATGGCGAAGTAAAAACCCCTCCTATATACGCCAATTTAGCACATTACTGACGTTCATCACCAGACACGAGTCCGAAGGCGACGAGTCGGGTTGCCTCTTCCTCGACATGCTTCCACCGGAGATGCGTAACAACATCTACGAGCTCGTCTACGCGAACGATACTTCGGAGGACAATGAAATCGACCTCCTGACCGCCGAACCTCCGAGCAATGAACTCATCCTCACCTGCCGCCAGATTCACGACGAAGCGGCCAAGATCTACAAATCAAGCTACCGCGAGTTCTGGTCCAAATCATCATTCGTCTTACATATTGAATGGCAGATCGACTACTTGGAACCCGAGCGCAGTAAAATCCACCTTCAGCGCTTCCGCGCGCAAGACATTCAGCAGATCACTCGACTCGAGCTTCGTTCACACCGTTCCGATGGCAATACTCCTCATACTCACGTCTATACTCTCCTCTGGCCCAACGGATGGCGCTCTCGTTGCGAGATTGGAGATGTAAGCTACAGGGGCCACTATTACTACCAGGGACGCGGCCAGCATGGCGGTCCTCGGTGGTATGAGTTCGTTTCAGAGCGAGCTCTGACTTTCTGGCGAGAGCGAGACCGATCGGATGATCGAATAGACCTCGTATACCAGATCAACCATATCATTGAGGCCAGTCTGCTAACGGGCATCTTGGTTCTGCGCCCCTAGACCCATTGGCTGTTCGAGGGCACAATTCACGCTCTTTGAGGCGAGCAGGGGAGATAGGGAGTTCGCGGATTGAAGTCGAACTTACGGACGACCAAAGATACAAGCTTTGGCACTGCTTGGATAGCCGCTAGTACTTCTAGCTATGCCTCATGCGCGAACGATGGCCTGAAATGCCAAAGTGCATCCGGCGTTCACATTGCCTTGCAACAAGCACGCTGAATCGATGAGCTAGTCAGATGTTCGATGCGAATTCAAATTCTCAGTACACCAGAATCGAGATTTCTCACAATCATCTTCCTTCCAGGTGGCCGATTTTTACAATGCGCTATGGTAAGCTTTCTGATGTAACTTCGTCTTTTTAGCCTTCGTACGCGCGCAAGAATCATGATCGAGTCGAGCATCACGAAACGTCTTTGTGATCCTGTACACAGGGGAGAAGTATCTCTCCAGTTCATGACAACCTGAGACTTCATGCGTGAACATACTGTTTCCAACACTTTTGAGTCCAAAAGGATAGCAGCAGTTCACTTGTGTGTCTGCTGCGCGTTGCTCCACATCGTCCGCCTTTCGGAACACATCATGAAAACGATGGGAAGACGACTTGGGGTCCAGCTGGAACGATGTTCTATCATAAAAGGGCAGGGTGTTTGTCATTGAAGGTATTCATTCATCACATACATATATCATAAATCCTATACCCATCTACCATAGCACCATATCTACCATAGCACCGTCCATCCCATTGAATCGCATCAGCAAGACCTCTAGTGCGGGCAGACCAAGCTATGCGTCCCCGCCACAGCTCGGAACCCATCCCCATTGACCCGACTCTTCTGATAACAATACCCATTACCCGCATTATACTGCGCAGTCACACACTGCGTATTCTCCTTACAAAGCACCGCACACTGCGCATAGCTACCAGTATAAGTTCCACTCAAATCGTTGCCAGGGGAGTCAGTATCGCATTGGACAGTGCAGCCGCTGACGTTGATGTTGGAAGTACAACCGCTGCCGCGATCGTAGGTGTTGGTGCCCGGGACGAGGGAGAGTTGGTTGGGGGAGTTCTTGAGGTAGCAGAAGCCGTTGCCGGTGTTGTATTGGGATGTTACGCAAGTGGAGTCTGCGGCGCAGGCGGCGGCGCAGCCGGATGGGGTGGTGCGGACTGGGTTGCCGAAGTTGTTGCCTTTGGGGGAGAGATTAGTTTTTTTGCTTTTTGATGAATGCTGTTGTGTGAAAGTTGGATGACTAACCTGCTCGGTCGACATCGCATTGGGTTGTGAAGAGTTGGCCATCGATGGTTGTTTGACCGGCTCGGCAGTTGGAACGCTTGACGACGGCTGCGTCGCTAGCGACCAGGAGGCATGCCAGAAGGCTGATGGACTTGATGTACTGCATGGTTGCCTGAGTCGAAGTTCTTGGGTGTGGCAGAAGACGGTTCTTGAGGCTTCGTATTTCTGTTTCAGATGCTGATGATGGTCGTGGAGAGACAGGGCAGAGCATCCCATTCATATACCATCTCCATGCCTCATCTCCCAACCGCTTCTCTCCATGTTATCGCTCCCTCCGTGTCAGTGCTGCGGTCCAGAGTGTACGCCTCTCGGCCTTGTTGTCCAGGGCGTCAGGCCATGACACGGCACTCCATCCAGTGACAAGAAGACTCAGCAGCCTTGCCAGCGCCACCATGCCGTATTCAGCTGGCCATCCATGAAAGCTGAGCGCAGTCCAACTCGATTAGGACTCGAAAGTTCCCACTCCGATCAAGCCACACAGGACAAAGCATGACGAGCGGAGATGAAGTGGAGCTTGCACGTGCTAGCGCGCGGCAGAAAACCTTATGATTGGTATGGCGTTAGCGGGACACGCGACACGGCAGTCCAGTAGAAAGTCTATCTTCTCGCCATGATTCGAGATTGTGGCTGCCACGACGCACAAGAGATCCAGACCTTTGGCCGGAGAGGCCGATTGCTGCTGCTCTTCCTCAGCTGGGCCGATACTGGAAACTCTGAAGAGAGGGCTTGATCTAAAACTTGCTTTTGGTCGTTTTGGTATGCTGCACGAATGCGAGGCGGTCAGCTGGATGGAGGATTCTTCGCAGTCAATGCCACGTGTGAGATGTCTTCTGCGAACGCACGCACACGCATTGATCGGCTCCCGCAAGACTTTTGACAAGACATCGGTCCCGAAACCACGGCGACCAAGCGAACAGAAGCATGGGCCGTCGGCCTTTCATCGAACGAATTTGATTTTCCCAATGTCGTCCTGTATACTTTTTGGGCAGACGCCGCACTCACACTGCTGGCAGCGTGACAGCGCACTGCTCTTCGGCTGCCTTTTCAGCTCAGCTGAGCAGACCGCCTCGTGGCATTAGCCTACCAGCGACGCCTCTCCTCATCACCATAGCCGGAGCTTCCACCATAGCCTCCTCCTCCATAACCGCCCTCGTCACGTCGGCCGTACTCATCGTCGCCGCCACGTCTACCGCCATACTCTTCGCGTTGGCCATACGATCCACCGCCGGACTCATCACGCCCTCCACCATATTCCTGTCTCTGGCCATAGCCGCCGCCACCATACGAGTCCCCACCATAGCTTTGCTGTTGCTGGCGACCATACTCGTTACCGCCGCCGTAGCTCGATTGTGACTCGTATCGGCTTTCCGAGCTGTACTCTTGCCTCGAGTAGCTGCTGGACGACTGCTGCGAGTACTCCTCGCGCTGATAGCCACCACCATACTGCTGCTGGCCGCTGCCACGCTTGTACTCATTGGAGTCACGCTTGCGGCTGCCAGAGCGACGCCTGGACCCAGACCGCTTGCGCTCACGGCTACCGCTGCGATCCCTGCCGCCGTAGCCGGACTGCTCGCGCTCTTTCTTACGACGCTTCTCCTCCTTCTTGCGCTGCTTCTTCTGCTTCTTCTCCCAGTCATCATCGTCGTCGTTGCTGTCGTCGTCGTCTTCGCTGTCATCTTTTCTGTTGCCATAACGTGTTTCCTGGTGCTGGTAGGATCGTCCGTCACTGGTCACACGCTGGTGTTGAATTTCCTGCTGGTAGCCACCGCCTGGTTGCTCGTAGCGGCGCTCGCTGCGCTGTTCGTAGCCACCTTCACGCGTGGGGCGAGTCTCCGTACGCTGCTCAAATCCGTACCCGGTATTACCTTGGCGACCGTCTTGTTCGTAGCGCTGGTATCTCTCCTCATGGCCGCCGCTCTGGTATGAAGTCTGCTCGTACGAGGCTTGTCCATATCGCTCTTCTTGTCTGCCACTGCCATAGCCACTCGAAGGTCGGTGGGCGGCTTCTGTGACGCGAGAAGTGTACGAGTTGTCATCGTTGTAACCACTGCTCTCGTACTTCTTCTTGTCGGCCTTCTTGTCACTGCCGAATGCGCCACCAAGGAGGCCTGCGCCGACAGCGCCAGCCAGACCGCCCACAACAGAGCCGAGCGCACCACCGCCGACAGCCTCTCCAACTGCATCACCAATCTTGTTGGCCTCGGGGTTGGACTGTCTACCCTTGAAGCCAGACTGGCTCTGCTGTGCAGCGTTGCCCAAGGCGCCAAGAACACCGCCAATGGCACCCGAGCTCTGGGAAGTGTTCATGTTTGGCAGTCCAAGAGGCTTGCCACATCCATGACCGTGATCGTGCACGCCCTCCTTGTGGTTACGGCCTTGCTCAACGCCGTCTCGGGACAGCTTGTTGCGCAAGTCATCCTTCTCGCGCTCACTCTGCTCATGCCACCATCGCTCGACTTGCTCGAACATGGCACGACGTCCATCGGATGCTCCGTCCTCGCCGTAGTCGCGGAGGGCTGGGTGGTGGAACACACCGTTGACAATTCGCTCGTTGGTGCGGCGGATGTCGATGTTATCGTCATCCCAGCACGCGACGATCTGAGGGACAACCCACTTGAGCACAGCGCTTGCGACCTTGCCAGCTGGCTCGTTGAGCACATTGGAGAAGTGGTCCTTGCTGAGCATGGAGTGGGTAGGATCGGTGCAGTGATCATCTTGGAAGACATTCAGTTGCTGGGCTTTGCTGGACTCGATGATCTCGCTGGAGCCAGTCTTCAACTCCTCCTTGATCTGGCTGATGATGGGGACAACAAAGGGCGCCATGAGAGAAAAGACGAAGATGGTGACCTGGTTCTGCACTTGCTCAATCAGCTCCGGAAGAACGGGAATTTTCTCAATGGCCTCGGAGATCTGCATAACGAGGCTGTCGTGGAATTCCATCAGAGGATAGATCTGCTTGGTGATCTCCTCCATCTGTCGAGTGAATTCCTCTGGCTCTTTCGGCGAGATGTGCATGTTTTCCAAGCGGGCTGCTTGTGCATTGGCTTGCAATTGATCAGCCTTGCCTTTCTGGTCAGCGTCTCCGAGCAGTCCTGGTGGGAGCTTGTCGAGCAGCTCCTTGAGCAGACTCGTGTCAGCGTTCTGGGATTGCTGCATGGTGTTCTCCAGCTCGTCCAACTCGAATTGAGTCGCTTTATCAGTGAACTCTCCCATGACAGAGTGCAAGAAGTCAGTGCCACCGAAAGTGCCTGTGATGACCGGGTAGACCGGACCACGCGCTCCACGAAGCTGAATCTGAGCACGGCGACCGACGTGGGGGAAGACGTCACGCTCGCCCATCTCGATCAAGGCTAGCTCGGTGTAGTTGCTGTGTGCAGAGAAATCCTCGAGACAGTGGCAGGCAGTTCCGAGCAGACGAAGAGCCTCGTAAAAGTCCCTCTTGTCGTTGCTGTACTTGTACTGCCGACCGAGCTCAATGCAGCGCGTCAAAAGCTGGCGGACCATGCCTGACGAAGTTGTGATACCCAAATCTTCCGAAGCGATGTAGTTCTTGAGACCGGTGCGTTCGTCGACTGAGAGCTCGCGGCGCTCATCGATAGGTCCACGGAGACGACGATCGTACTGTCGGGCATCTTGGTTGTCGGCGTAGTCCTTCGGGTTCTACATGAACATCATTAGCACATCTTCTCTGGAAGGACGCGCGATCGAGCTGTGTCTTACATCAATGTGCTCCTCAGGCCTATAGCAACCCAGACGCTCCTTGGTGACCTCAAACTCGCCAGTGCCGTAGCCAAAGCTCATGAAGCCCAGGATCCAAAGCAGAAGACGGATAGCCTCAGCAGACACATACTTGACAGTGCCCACATCGACAGCCTGACTGTAGTCGCGCAGCCAGTTGCCAAAATATGTCCGCTTCACGTCAAGCTTGCTGAACTTCTTGCCGCCCATGGCGCGAGCCGTGAGGAGGGTGAGGAGTGTATCTTCGATGTCTCCATGTCGCCAATTCTGCCCCTCGATCTTACTGAGACTGGCGATGTTGCCGGCGCCGAACGCGTGGGCGTGTCCCGCGTAGAGGACAACCAGCAGTGCCACAATAGGCAGCCAATTCCGTGCCATGATGGCGGGGTGTGTCGGTGTTTCTGTCGGCGCGGGAGTGGAGGGTGCGGTGGTGTTGGATGCGAGGGAGAGGGGTGTTGTGAAGAAAGATGTGTTGAGAAGCTGCTGCTCACACCACCAGCCGCTAAGAAAAGGCGTGTTAGAGCTGGTGCAGGTCTGGTTCACCGCCGTCGACAAACAATTCGCTGCCTGTGCTGCACCCTGAAACACGGCGTGGAGGGGCAAGCGCTTGATGTCACTGCCAAGACTGTCATCGTCTTCTCGCGAGGAACCATTCTTCACCCACCAAAAACCAGTTTCACATGCAAATGTCGAGTGAGGGCGGCGCGCATCGAATCCGAGCGAGAGCAACCAGAGATCGAGGCGTCGAGTCCGAATTGACTTTGATGCTCAGCTCCTCCGCCTGAGCTGTGCAGCTCCATCCCGCATCCTGCGAACGTCGCGTGGAGAACGCGTCCTCGTCCAATGGTTGGCTACTCAGGGGACCGCAATACTGCTTGGCTTCCTCTGTGTGACTACTGGCGAGCGTGGTAGATTGGAAACATGGCGAAAAGACGGCAGTCGCCCTTCTTGTTGGCCTTGGCTTGACATGAGACGACTACCAAGGATATCTACATTTTTGATCTGTACAGTACTCTGCTGAAGACAAATTCCTTCAACTGAATCAAATCACAGACCGCTTTCGGCGCACCAATCCAGTTCGCACAGCAATTTCCAGTCCCTCGAAGATACAAGATCTGGCCCGCGAGCCAGTCAACTGAGCAAGACCGCTGCGCCATCACGATACAGCCTGCGGCTATGCTGCACGCGTCTTTGTGTGCTGTCGCACGACACCAGCCAGCCGCTTTCCGATCGATTCGAAATCAAAATGGCCATCCAGCCATTTATCCAAGTATGCCAGAAAAATCGTGACCAGCACCATGCCCATCATACCCCATATCCAAGTCGCCTGCTTCCCCGGCAAATATGGTCGCTGCCCATTGCGCAGCCGTCGAAGCCACGCCATAATAATGTCTCGCTGACATGGCCATGACCCTGTTCCGGCTACGATCTCGCTGAGTGCGCTGTCATCGGGCCATATCTTCGGCACGATCGTCCATGTGCGATTGATAAGAGGAATGCGCATCTCCAGCCCTGTATGGGTATACATGTCTACGATGTATCTCGCAAGCAGATAAAAGATCGGCTTGACGATGCAAAACGTGGTGAGTGAGATGAGGCCAAACGTAGAAAACGGCAAGACCAGGATGTACATGCCAAATATGGCTTTTGTGCTCTTGATATCCTCCGCCTTCCTCCGTGTTTCTTGGATCCTGTCTGCCGTCCAGTCCTTGCTGATGCGACCGCATTCCGCATCGTCCGTCGCAGCCTGCTTTCCCGTCTCGCGAGCCAATACGCCTTTTTGCTCGTCCATGACTGTGAATCGGTCCGTCTGCGTAAGTTGACAATGTGAGAGACCGGGGGTTGTCAAAGCTTCGGTGGCCGTCGAGGGATCTTGGATGAGAGTGAAAGCGGAGGATCGGGCGCAAGTTAAACTAATAGTGCTGCGGTACGTTACAAGAAAAAAGTGAGCTCGTTGTCTGACTCAGCTGCAGACAGAGTTTCAAAGAGCCAAAGGTTCACATAGTCGACGACAGCTGGCTCCTGCTGACTTTGAGTTGCGTAGTGGACGGATATGGTACATTTCATAATATCGCAGACACTCTGGTGAATGAGTAATGGCTGTTCCCCCCATCATGGGTTCGAGCCCTGGGCAGAACTGCACAACCTTAGCTTCGTCGTCGCTCCGAATCGCTGTCCAGCACGAAGCCACCAGTGCTCCAGATGGAGCAATCACGCTGTGGGGCCGTACCACCGAAGTATCCGAAGTCAGCAAACTTCTCTCCGACCGGACTGGAATTCATCCTGAGGCTGTGCACCTCGCGTGCCAGGAGCGACAAACATTCGCTGGAGGAACGACGACGTGGCGGAGGTGCACCTTCGCTCGTTCATTGTTTACACCCTTCCTAGCACAGCGAGGCAGGTGCAGCGGCAGCCTACCTTCATATCTCGTGTGTTCCCTCCCCATCCTCTCTTTTCTCTCCAAGAACCCCAATACCAGCTCACGGACCTACAACCATCGCTATCACTAATGGCGCCTACATTCATTCTGGACAAAGACACATTCTTTTCTGGCCTCAAATGGTCGTAGCTCGACCCCGTGTCCTGGTATTGGCCAGTACTCATCGAATTTCCGCTGACGTTTATCGTCCGGACCCTATGGCTCGAGTCAATCATCAAGAGGTATAAGCTCTCCCAGACATGGGACATATGCCTCACCATAGGGGTCTTTCTCTTGTTGAAGGCAATCATGGGACTCGTTGAGAAGTTCGGCGGTGCCTTTTGGTCCGCCATACGACTCAACGAGTAACCATCCAGAAAGAGAAAGAGCTTGACTGCCTGTGCGGGCAGCAGTCAACGCTCGTGACGATCCTCGAACCCGGAATTCGAACAAGGCAACCCCTCCGGAGCCTCTGGACAGTTTGGCTGTCCACTCCGCCAGTGGGGATTCCTTGCCGGAGAACAACCTCAACGTGGTGGCAAGGTGGCAACGTGCCCCTGGCGCGGCCAAGTTCTCTCTGCTCGCAGATCTCTGGATATCATGGAACGCTGTGAGCCACTGGTCATTGCTCTCTCTCAGGTCAGTAACTTTTCAGGCTTTCAGAAGACGAAGAAGCTCATCCTTTCAGCTCGGTGCAAACCTTGCTCTTTCACAGATCTCCGGAATCGTGCGACTCAGCGAGCCAACGGTCATGGCGCACTATCAGAGTGGCATCTTCCAGAACCCGCAGAAGCACGTCAATTGAGCTTAGTCCAGTCCTCTCTTGTCACAGATTTCTGGAATCATACGACTTTGTGAACCACTGTCCATGGCGCTTCCCCGAGGCGGTGGCCTACACGACTGGCAGAAACCCTACAGTCCAGCCCGTTTCGGTCCTTCCGCCAGCCCAGATCTCCGAAAGCCATGCCACATCACGAGCCACGAGCGATGACGCTCGCTCGAGACATTGTAGTCCGGGGCTTGCGAAAGCATGGCAACCCAACTGGCTCATTTCTCTCTTCGGCACCGTTCTCTTGACATCATGCGATCCTGCGAGCTACGAGGGATGGCAACGTGTCAAGAGTTTGTACTTCGAGACTTGCGGAAGCAGAATAATACAGTCGGCCGAGTCCTCTCACCACCACAGATGTCTCGAGGAAATGAGACTCTCCAAGCCACTGTGTATCGCGCCATTCCTCGATGGCATCCGCGTCAATCTGCAGAAAGAGCTGGACCCGAGATAATCTTCCCTGTTTACGCCAGTGCTCTCCTCAGCGCGTCTGCAACGCGTCACTATCCCGCCTGAGGCTCTGGTTGGTTCGTGTTGGACAGCAAAGCAGAGCGGCAATGGAGCTAGACTGATGTCTCTCATGGTCTTCAAATATTGGATGGACAAAATTGTCAGCTCCGTTAGCGTCATGCTGGGCACCGAAGCAGAGCAACAACAAAGCCTAGTTGATGCTCCGCTCGACTTCACGAATATTGGACTGTTGAATCGTCAGCTGCGTTGACTTCACGCCGGACCATGAGCCAGAGCGACCAAGAAGCTGCAACGATACTTGACGCAGTCTTGTGATTCTTGAATTGCTTAATCGCCAGCTCTGTTGGCTTTATGCAACAACGCATGCCTGGGCGAGGACAAAGGTGTGCCAATGCTCCGGTCGCCTCTGCGTACGCTGGAACGATGGCTTTTCAGCTCAATTTGCGTCATGCTGGACAACAAATCAGAGCGACCACCACGCTGCATCCAAGCTTCACCCATCTTCAAGGACGCTGAACTATTTGAACGTGACCTCCGTTGGCTTCATGATGGACAGCGGACCAGAGCTGCAGCAGATCTGCATCAATGCTTCGCTCGGCCTCGCGAGTATTGGATTGCTTGGTCGTCAGTCCCGTTGGCTTCATGTTAGGGAATGATCTGGAGTGAATAGATGCATTGTGCCGATGCCTCAGTCGATCGATTGCACGCCGAGTCGGCGCGGGCTGGACCGTTGGCAGTGGAGGCACGAGCGTGGCCTCGATATGCTTGACCGGTAAAGTGAGGCCGGGTGGAGGATTGCAATGCTTGGTTGCACTGCCCTGCAGGCTGCAGGTTCCCGCAGCCTGACTCATCGAGAATCCTTCTTGTCGCTTGGGCGCAACAGGCATCAACAGCGATACGGTTCATTTCGAGACGACTCGATCTGTTCCCGGTAACTTCGAAATGCGCGCACTTGGATTTGTCGTAATTGCAACAAATCTGCGACTTCCCCCACAGCTGCGAATCGCACCTACGCCACGCCAAGCCAACACAATCGAACAGGTCGCCACAACTTGGACACCTCCGAACACTAGTTCCGACAATCTGCGCAGCGATCACAATGACCTCTCTTCCAGACGACTTCTTGTCCTCGCCGGCACCAAACATCACAGTGGATCGCATCGACTTCGCCAACAGCACACTTCCATGTTACGCAGGCCTCTACGCCGTGATCCTCGACAATGTACTGAGCCCAGAGGAGTGCAGGCAATTCATCTCCGCAGCCGAAGCAACAACAAATGGCGAATGGGAGCGAGCCATGATCAACATCGGAGGTGGTCGTCAAGAATTACACACTGACGCTCGGAACTGTGGACGCATCATCTGGGATTCTCGCGAGCTCGTAGCCAAAATTTGGAAGCGCATCGAGCACTTGCCAGAAGTGAAGGAGATCGTCCGGCTGGAGAATGTTCCAACAATCTTCGGGAACGGTCCTGCGAAGCGAGGTGAGATCTGGAAGTTCACTCGACCGAACGAGCGCATGAGGTTTCTCAAATATGTGGGAGGAGAGTACTTCCGGCCTCACTGTGACGGGGCATACGAGACACCGGACAAGAAAGAGAGATCGTACTTCACAATGCACTTGTATCTGAACAGTGGAGGAGTGCTGTTCAAGGAAGAGCTCGCCAAGCTGAGTGCTGAAGAGCGCAAAAACGTGCTGATTGGCGGTGCGACCACCTTCCACAGGCCGAACATGGATCGCAGCAAAGACATCGATGTCCTGCCCAAGACTGGTCGCATCTTGATCTTTCAGCATCGGAATCTGCTTCACAGCGGGGATGATGTACTGCGCGGAGTGAAGTACACGATGCGGACGGATTTGATGTATGCATGGGAGGCTTCGGACAATGGAATTCAGAGCAAAATGCCGGCGCTTGATGATTGATTTGATTTGCAGCTCAAGTGAATGGTAGTGGTTGTGGCCAAGTGCCTTCTCCGAGAGAGCGTGTCGCCCAGCGAGTACGTGGTTGATCTACCAAAGTTGCAGATTTCGAAGTCATTGTCAGTAGTATTCTTGCTCTCATCAGTGCTCAGAGTTCGTACTCACCTTGAGAAAAGAAAAGTGAAGCGCCGTCCTCACAAGAGTAATCGGAATCGAATGATATCCGGAACTTCCGCCCACCATATCTCGCGACAGGTGTAGATGGCAGAAGCTCAGATACGCTGCGTATTGCACTAAAGTGATCATACCTCTTCTTCAAAGAAAGAGCATACACACAATCTTCGCACCGGCTCCCATAGACACAGAGGGTCCAAACAGAGTCTGGTCCGTGTGGCTGAGATTTCTGATGCCGAGTGCAACCATGAAGTCATGGCAGGCCCTCACGGGCAGTGATGCCGAATGCCGCCGCGGAGGGCGACATTGGGCAGTGCAGTTTGTTGAAGATTACTCCGAATTTCTCATTTGCCAGGAAGACGAACCGAGCGCGCGAGCGCGCGAGGTTTTTGTCCGTGTGTGAGCAAAGAAACGCAGCATTTGTGAGGACGGCGCTTGAAGAGAGAAAAGGAAGAAGGTGGTGAGTCGGAATTTGGAAGTTTGAGAGAAATGCTAGAACTAGTGCGGCTCTGCGGGAGGGGCCGACATGACTCGCGTGCTCTGCCTGCCTGCTGGTCTGGAGAGGAGATTGAGGAGACGCGTGCAAATGACAATCCTCTTCACGATGTAATAACCCTTTGCACTTCTGCTATTGCAGCACAAGATACCTCCTTGATCTGATCTGATCAACGAACTGGGACTTGATTCTCACGCCAAGCATTCTGTCGCCGACGCGCTACTACTCTCGACTCAAGGGCCACCCACCGCGACGCGTTTCCTCTCCTGCAGTCCCTATCATGAAGTACGCACACACGGCGGGCTGAGGTCTTTGTCATTCACGCAGATACCGATGATGTGGTGGTATTTGTCGATGGACTTCCTGCCGGATTATGGCATCAGGCATTCGTGCTGATCGTGGCAAGAGCAGCGTCCGAACTATAACCATGTCCACATCCCGAACGTCGACACAGAGTGTTTTGTCCATTGCTGTTGATATGTCCACAATCCTGGCGTTGCTGGCTTGGAGGCCACGATTGTGCAATACTGCCTGCGCCAGGGGATGCTCGACAGTTCCTTCGCACTCTGGCATTGATATGATTCTGCATGAGAGCACAATTCACTACATGAAAGCGCAATTTACTAATCGCAAAGGTCTCGTAGCATTTACGGTGTCTCTTCAATCTTGCCGACAAGCCGGATGAGGGACTTGCCAAAGCTGGGAAAGTCAAATCACGCCTTGGCCCCGGCCCATGACGACGAGCTGCATCTCTCCACTTGTTCCTGCATTTCCTCTCGTCACGAAGTTGAGCCTCTCGGCCTCTGCAGGCATTGTGGACTGCATCTGTTGACAATTCCGAGTGCCTGCTAGTATATAATGGCACCTCCGAGGTAAGTCGTGGTCTTGGGCGATCTCTATCCTCACCCAGCCAGGCACGATGAGGGTCAGCCAGCTCTATGCCGCCAGCAGCTATCTGCTTTGCGCTGCATCAACTCAAAGCATCCTGTTCCCCTCCAACGATAGCAAATCGACTTGGGAGCTTGGTTCTGAGTTCGTACTTTCACGGGAGCACGATCGGCTTCAGATCAGCAGTCAAACACTGGACATCTGGAGCACGGCAACGGACAAACCTTTCATTAGAGCCAGTGCTGGAAATGACTCCGTCACTGGCTCGAACGGCGCTTTCAATATTACCGAGATAGATATCGATACAACAGATGGCCAAGACATCGAGGACGTCCAGCTTGTGGATTGGGATGGGACAGCAACTGGCAAGGCAGCGCGAATCAGTGGTCAGCTGACATTCAAAGGACAAGTGAGCGGACAATACGCGTTGTACTTCTGGGTGCCCAGTGATCTCTCGGACCGCATTGCCTTTTACCTCGACATTACATCTGCCACCGAGGACCCGTTGAAGAAGCTCTACTTCAGCTTCACCTCGAATGCCGGCGAAGACTTCTACGGACTTGGAGGGCAGGCGTCATTCGCCTCGCTCAAGAACCGAAGCATTCCGGTCATTACACGAGAACAAGGTGTCGGACGAGGCGATGAGCCAATTACCTCGTTGGAAAACGCCAACAACTCGATTGCAGGCGGCAGCTTCTACACAACCTACACGTCTGTTCCGTCCTACATCTCGACTGACGGCAAAGTTTTCTACCTGTCGGAGAAGAGCACAGGCTACTCCAACTTTGACTTCACTCAACCAGATGCTGTCACGATCCGATATGATTCATTGAGCGTAGATGGAGGACTCACCAGAACTGAGAATCTGTTCGATGCGATCGAGGCGTTGACGGCATACACCGGAAGACAGCCGGCGTTACCAAAGTGGGTGGATGATGGTGCCATTCTCGGCATTCAAGGCGGCCAGGACAAGGTCAACCGGATCGTCGAGCAAGGCCTTCAGCTGGGCGCGCCTATTGCTGGTGTCTGGCTGCAGGATTGGGTTGGCACTCATAGCCAAGTCGGACCATATTTGAACATTTCCAGACTGTGGTGGAACTGGGAGAATGACGATGTCCTGTACCCGACCTGGACCGAATTCGTTCAGAACCTCCGCGATCAGTACAATGTCCGCACTTTGTCGTACATCAACACATTCCTCACCAACGTCTTGACGAAAGACACTGGCTTCAGGAGGAACTTGTACGAAGAGGCGAGCGCCAACCACTACTTTGTGCAGAACACGACAACGAACTCCACAGCCATCATCTCGAGTGGTCCAGGCCTCCAAGCTGGAGTTGTTGATCTCACCAACCCATACCTGCGTAACTGGTACGAGGATGTACTGCGTCAGCAGGTCTGGAACTCGAACATTTCTGGCTTCATGACTGATTTTGGCGAGTACACACCTCTGAGCGGAGACGTCAAGGTTTATGATGCAGTCAGCGACGCATTCTTCTACCACAATGCTTATCCGACACAGTGGGCAGCGTACCACCGCGCTCTCGTCGAAGACCTTGGCCTCCAGGATGAGGCAGTTCTGTTCCACCGCTCTGCTGCACAGTCCTCGCAAAAGTACATGAATCTTTTCTGGGTTGGTGATCAAAACGTTGACTGGGGCGTTAACGATGGTATCAAATCTGTCGTCACCATCATGGTACACATGGGGTTCTCCGGCTACTCGCAGCAGCACTCCGACGTCGGTGGCTACACGACAGTATTGACCTACAACAACTACAACATCACTCGGTCGCCTGAGCTTCTCGGCAGATGGGGAGAGCTCGCAGCCGTCAGCAGCGTCGCTTTTCGTTCCCACGAAGGTAACATCCCGTCCGTCAATGCGCAATTCTACAGCAACACTACTACCTACGAGTACTACGGCTACAATGCGCGACTTTTCGCCTCGCTGGGCAAGTACAGACGCCACATTCTGGAGACTGAGAGCGAGCCGAAAGGATGGCCGCTCCTTAGACCTGTAGTATTGGAACACCCACAAGATCTGAGAGCTCGCAACATTAGCTACCAGAGCTTCTACTTGGGCCAGCATCTCTACGTTGCACCAGTGCTCGATCCTCAGACCTTCGAAGTTACTGTGTACCTGCCAGCTGGAAACGGCAACAGGACTTACGAGCACGTCTGGACTGGCACGAAGTATAATGGGGGTCAAGACGTGACTGTTGCCACACCGTACGGAAAACCAGCTGTCTTCCTTGTCAATGGTGCGAGAACGCCGGAGCTCCAACCCTTCTTGGATTTCGTGAAGGCAGAGAATGGCACGAAATTGAGCGTGGAGTGAATGCACAGTACAGTCTGGAGGCAGGGGGACTCAAGTGGACTCAGATAACACAGTGAGCGCTGACCATTTCGATAGACTTGCTTGCCTTGATATAACGACATGCATTTCAAGTCGTCCCCAACTAGTCCATTCCCGTGTGCCTTTGTGACCTCATTCTGGCGGCTCCCCAGTCGTGTGTGGGGCTACGAGCTACCGCAAACAGCAATGCGGCCGGTTCGCAAGATGGGTCTGATAGATCGCGGAACAGCAACCTTCATGTTCGTCGTGCCACGGATCGTTGCAGCGAGTAACGACTTCCCCAGACTTCATTTCTTCGGCATGGATTTGCATCACTTACGTGGGCACTCGAATCTGCTTCATGGTTGCTGCGGTCTCCGATCCATGGCCTACATCCTCTGACTTGAAAGTACAGGACAATTGGCATTGAGGCCAGCCGAGTCGATTTCGAGCAGCACAAGACTATGCAAAGTCAAGCTAAGCTTTGCGGCTGACTGCGAGTCAAGCCATGGCCCGCTTGCGCAATTCAGGTGCATAACAAGAAACCAAGCGAGGGTTTTGCCTTCATGTGCCTGTTTCAAATCTTGCATATGGAGTTCACTCCGCATCAGCATTCTCACACTTCTGGCGATGTGAGACTCTTGATGCACCACGGAACCTATTCGGGCGCCGCATGAGATCATTGTACAAGCGAAGCGAAAGCCCTCATGTACCAGGCCGCGACTACAAACGCACAAGAGTGCCATGTTGCGCTCCAGTAACTCGGTTTCAGCATTGATATTCAATGCCGAAGAGCAACATAGCACCAAAGACAGGCCAAGGGTTTGACTGGCTGCAAAAGTGGCTAGCTGCGCAGCGACAACATGCGCTCATTACGGAAATCTGGTCGAAGAGTCAGCATGACTGGCTGGTCTTGCGAAGCTTCAAGACTTTGCCGCAAATGGCGTTCGGACCCAACTGACTGGAACCTCCAAGTTGTGCGATACTTTTCGTAACCTTGTGGAATCATACCTTCAGAGAGATACTGTTTACCATAGTCATTCACCACTTTCCAGCATCCACTACGACACTGCGCATCTGATCGACTGCGCTGGATACCACATCAAGACTCTCAGCCATCAAGCAAGATATCTTGCAGCCCGTGAAACATGCAGTGGTTCTTGGTGCGACGAATCTACGCCACAATCTGGTCCTGCCTATTTGATGTTCTATGACATCTTCGCTTGCGCAGAGGTTTCTCTACAGTTCTCTATTTTCTGGCTACGGTAGCTTCATACACGACTCAAACTGCTATAATTAGGTGTGAGGCAAAGCTGGGGTTCTGTCAAAATTCTCCGAGTGTGTATCAGCTTCCATCGCAGCGGGACGATCTCATTCTCTATTCGCTGGTATGCTCCAGTGTCGAAGCACAGGATGGTCGTGCGAGGACACAGTATACCACAAAAAAAGACGATTGATCTAAGCGAACACTGTCTTTGGATGGAACCATCTCCGCCGGCAGACGGCCATGGAGCAGAAAAGAGAAGCCCAGTTACGCTCCTCAACATAACAGACCTTTGATTTACCAACAACTCAACCATAAAAGCAAGGAAATGTCCCGCAACTCAACCCAAAGATCGCGTCCCATGTGGTCTCCTCGCCCACCGCCCATGGGGACATGTGCTGTGCCCGCAGAACATTGTGCATGTGAAACCCCAACGATGATGCATCCCGCACACTTGACTAAGTCTCTTGCGGAGACCTCTAGTGCTCAACAAGTGCACCGGCGGCATGCGTGTGCAAACGGTGCCGGAAGTTTGAGCTAGTAGTCGAGATGGCTTTGGTTGTTTTTGCTGGGCAGAATGTATGATGGATATAAGAGGCGGAGGCAAGCCACCATTCAATCGCTCTGGCAGAGCAGCTTCGAGGTGCTAGCTCCGTTGTTCCTTTCGTTCCAGTTCGTTCCGCTGCTGCCGTTCGCTCGATCGACTACCTACATTGTGGAAGAAGATGAAGTTCTCCCCAGCCTTCGTTGCCCTAGTGGCGCCACTGGTTCTTGCGCAAGATTTTGCCAATCTCGGTCAAGTTGTTGATGCGCCATTGCAGGCGGCTGGAGGCGTTCTCAACGATGCACCTATCGTCGAAGACTTGTTCCCACGCAAGACGTTCCGCTTTGCCCGTGGCGATGGAGCTGGCTCCAACTTTGGGCTTCCTGAGTCGAAGGACAAGAGACAGTACTATCCTGAGCCGTGCTATGGGGACTACTGTGAGTTCACTGCTATACAACTTTTGTATTCTGAGATACTGATGACCACCTACAGGTGAGGCTACCACCACGACTACTAGGTCAACTCGCCCTCCACGTTCGTCCTCTACAACCGTTACGGTCAATCCCGTCACTCCTTCATCGACTTCCACTCGTTCTTCTTCTGCAGTGACGACTCAGACAAGCTCTTACGGGTCTTCCACTCAAACTTCCTCTCTTTCCTCTGCGACGAGCTCCATTCGATCTTCCACTCAGGTTACTTCTTCTCGTAGCAGCTCTACTGGACTTTCCACTTCTACAAGTGGGTCTGCAGTTCAGTCTTCTTCGCAGACGAGCTCTGGACGTACTTCCTCCACGGGACAGTCAACAAGGCCATACACTACGTCTTCTCAGACAAGCTCTGCACGATCTTCGTCTGTTTTTTCGCAGACGAGCTCCGAAGCCCCGCGAAGTTCGACTTCTCAGACAAGCTCGGGACGGACTTCCCAGACAAGCTCTGCAGGACCTTCGTCGTCGTCATCAACAAGCGTCGGCCAGACTTCGTCTACGTCTTCACAGACAAGCTACATGCCAACCCAATCTACCTCTTCCCAGCTGAGCTCTGGACGCACCTCGTCCACTTCTCAAACAAGCTCTATTCGCTCTTCTACTGCTTCCGAGTCAGCTACGAGATCTCCGTCTTCTTCTCAAACGAGCAGTGCTCGTTCGTCCACCGCCAATGGAAGCTCTACTCAATCTTTCTCTAGCTCTTCGCAGACGAGCTATGTACCAAGCTCATCTACGTACACTCAAACGAGCTCCGGCAGCTCGTCTATTTCGACCGCATCCGCCACGAAGTCATCTTCGTCCTCTGGCATGACTTCGATTGCCTCGTCCACATCGAGTGAGAGCTCCACTCGTCCTGTCTCTACCTCTTCCCGTACAAGCTCTATTCGTACTACATCTTCAACTGGCCAAACGAGCCCAGGAGGCTCATCCACTTCGATGTCCTCGCAGACGAGCTACTCTCAGTCAACAACCTCGGGCACTCGATCCTCAAGCAGGTCTTCATCTTCATCGGTTGAGACGAGCCCGATTCCGTCTTCTACTTCTTCTGGATCCGCGACCAGATCTTCTTCTACGTTGTACCAGACAACTACGGCACAGCAGTCTACCACGACCGAATCCGCCACCGAGTCTTCTTCGATCTCTACGCAGACCAGCTCCGGTCGGTCTTCATCCTCGAGCGAGTCCTCCACAAGATCTCCTTCCACCTCTTCGCAGACAAGCTACTCTAGATCATCTAGCTCGGAGACTGGACCGTCTACGTCGTCGCAAACCACTTACAGCCGATCAACTACATCCGGTTCTGTGTTCTCGTCGACGACTGATACTTCCGCCAGCTCTTCCATGACTTCTTCTCAGTCGATCCCGATCCAGTCCTCCACGTCGACTGAATCTTCGACTAGATCCACTTCAACTTCCCTGCAGACCAGCTACGGTCAATCATCAAGCACAGAATTGGAATCCTCTTCGACAAGAAGGTCTTCTATGCAGCTATCGACGTCAACCACTGTCACCGCAGGACCTGTCACCTCGTCGATGAGCTCAACTCCCGTTTCTTCTACCACCAATTCTGGCACTCGTTCATCTTCTAGTGTTGAGACGAGCTCCACTGGGTTATCCTCTTCGACAGCTATCTCCTCTTCGACCCAAACCGAGTATTCGTCGACCACCGGCTTATCTTCCACTCGCGGCCCAAGCACGACTACTGAGGCGTACTCTTCTACTCAATCTTCATCGATCCAACCTGGACCGTCTTCGACGCAGAGCGATTTTTCTTCGAGCACTGGCTTGTCTTCAAGTACCGCCCCGTTCTCTACTCGCGGCTCAAGCACTACCTCCGAATCGTATTCTTACACTAGATCCTCATCGACGCAACCTGGATCCTCTTCGACGCAGACTCAATACTCTTCATCTACCGGCTTGTCGTCCACCACTGGCCTATCGTCTACTCGCGGTCCTAGCTCTTCGTCTACCAGAACTTACTCATCCTCCCAATCGTCGTCGACGCAACCTGGGTCGTCTCCTACGACTGCGCTGAGCTCCACTCGCGACGCATCCTCTTCGTCCACTGAGTTGTACTCTACTACTCAGTCCTCGTCGACTCAATCTGCTTCGGTTTCTACCACTGCTTTGAGTTCCACCCGTCGCGCCTCTTCATCGTCCACTGAATCGTACTCAACTACTCAGTCTTCCTCGACACTGCCATACACGTCTTCGTCCACTCAATCTGCGTCGACGCAGACTGGACCGGCTTCTTCGTCGCTGTCCACTTCCACGCAGACCGGAACATACTCGTCAACTCAATCGGCCTCCACCAGTGGACTTTCTACATCTATTAGCTCCACTTCTGATTCTGGGCCTTCTTCGACCACGGGACCTTCTTCCTCATCGACTGAATACTCTTCTACAACAAGATCTCTCTCCGCATCGACCACGGGAGGAGCATCGACGACCTCTGAGACGTCCACGCGATCTGCATCTACCTCTACTCGCTCCTCGTCGCTCACAAGCTCCACTTCTGTATCCACTTCGGACATTGTCTCTACATCAACACAGCCTGTGTCTAGTTCGACACGTTCTTACTCAACTAGCGAAAGTGCCTCAACCACTGGAGGAACCACCGAATCAGGTTCCACTCAGACCGCATCGACTTCGACTCGTTACTCTACCTCTGGAACTGCTTCCATGTCCACTTCGGAGACCATGGATTCATCCACACGGTACCAATCAACCTCGTTGCAATCTTCTTCGACTAGACCTATTTCAACATCGACTTCTGGTTCTCTGTCTAGCACTACTCAACCTGTGTCGACGTCCACCCAACTCTCTGCAACTACGGGCGGCGAGACGACCTCTACTCGTGTTCCTTCCTCTTCAGGTATTGTATCAACATCAACTTCTGAAGGACCTGAGTCCACTTCGACTCGTGCTCAATCCTCGTCCACTCTCTATCAGTCGACCTCTTTGCAGTCTTCTTCCACAAGGCCTATCTCGACCTCCACGTCCGGAATTATTTCTTCAACGACTCGACCTGTATCAACATCAACGAGGTTCTCTACTACTGCTGGTGGTGAAACAACCTCTGCTCGGGGCTCCTCTTCTTCGAGCTTTGTATCAACGACAACTTCTGAACGACCAGAATCTACTTCGACTCGTGCTCAATCTACTTCATCAACTCGTGCTCAGACAACCTCTACGCGTGCTCAAACGACCTCCACTCGCGGCCAAACGACCTCTACTCGCGCTCAGTCGACCTCGTCTCGTTCTGCATCGACCTCTACTCGCTCCGCATCCACCTCTGTGCGATCATCATCCGCCTACGGCCCTTCATCCACCTCGACTCGTCTCACATCCACTACTGCGGGCCCAGTCACGACGAGCGCTTCCTCGACATTCAGAACCTCAACAAAGACATCCGCCAGGACAACTACCACAACCCAAGCATATGGTGGAGGCAATGGAGGTTACGGCAACGGCAACGGCGGGTATGGAAATGGCGGCTATGGCAATGGAGGCTATGGCAATGGCGGCTACGGATCTAACAAAGGCCACAACAAAGGAGGATACCGACCTGGACGCGGCAAGGGCTACGGCAAAGGACGTAACAACGGCTGGCAGAATTGGTTCGGCCATTGGTGGTAAAGAAGCAGGACTTGGATAAAAGGACTGCCGCCCCCATGTCCTCTGAATGGAAAACAAACAGAATTGCATTGTCATGCAACTAACTTGAACGAAAACATTGAAAACAGGAAATGTAAAATACAGTAACGAACGTGTCCAGCTGACACTGCCACTCATTTGGAAAGATATGGAAGGCGAGAGAGAGTGAAAGGGACAATGAAAGTATACTTCGATTCGAACGATTTATGTATGAACAACAAGGAAATGGCGATTTTGTCTCTTCAATCTTTTCTCTTCGGTTCTCAGCTTGTACACGTGGGCAATCAAAAGTGCTAGCATGCACTATCGCATCATCACTGACAGCCAAGGATAGGAGTGACGTTTCGCCAATGATTTTCGGCGAGCAAGTGGACCTCTTTGGCCAAGACTGTATATGCTCCGCATGAACTTTCCTACGACAGCGTGTGAGAAAGTGAGACATCGCCGAACTGGGCAGGCCGAGACACGGCAGATAGTACAAGCTTCGGCGTGGTATCGCGTGATGCGGTACCAAGGAATTTATGCTCGTGTATGAAGAGTCGCATCGTAGTCTACATTGTGATCACGATGACATGTAATTATCTTGCTTTGCAGGGTGAAGGAGAATCTGGTGATGGTAAGACAGGGATAGAAAAGTCGAGGTGGTTGGCGGTTTCGTTACTGCGGAATATGTTCGATCAGGACTCGCGTCTAGGAACAAGAAATTCTCACATTTGCAAGCGTCGGCAATCCAGAAGCATGCATAAATTTTTAAACATTGTCTTGCTCGACTGTGGCTACTCGTGCCGATGGGAGGCCAATACAGTACTGCACAGCTGCCTCCAGATCCACCTCGTATCGAACGAGGGTAAAATATACCATGACTTCCCACGCCGCAGTAGCTCGTTTCAATAGTAGCATGTGGTTACAAGGATGCCGCGAACCGTGAAGAAGATCGATCTTGTCGATCCCATCCATCGTCCTCCGACTCCGACTCCACAATCGTCAACTTTCGTATTCGTATGTCCTCCCCATCTTCAAACGACAACTCAGCACCGCCGCCCAGGAGTCCTGAAGGAACTAGATTCACATCCCATCAACCTGACACAAACTATCGATCACTCCCATCACGAGCGACAGTTGCCAAGCCGGTCGGCCACCTCACAAACCGTCTTGTAAACTCGTCAACAACACTTCCCAATCGGGATAGAAGGTTCAGATAGGATCTGGTAAAGCCCCACATTGGGGTGAAGTTTCGCCCATTTTAGCTCTGCAAGGGAGATTTGCAGTGATGTGCAGCCCCTCCCGATGCCAGCCGGGCCTGCCGAGTGCCGACTACAACTGCATGTCTATTTTATTCTGAGATCTTTATACAGGAGGTTTCTTTAGAATGTCTCGGTAGTAGGATGCGAACGTTTGAAGTGTGTTCATTTTGTACCGTGGTGCTTTCGAGGCTCGAATGGCATGCGACATGCTGTTCGGTCGGCAAGTCTTGCTCCTGGACATCGTCCTTCTTGCCCCCTTGGCAGTGACACTTTGAAAAAGCGTTCAGCCGACAAAAAGCTTTTCTGCACTTCGTTCGAAACTTTGTGACGATATCTTTGTCCAAATAGTGAAAGATCATCGCCCCAACAGGCCCGACTAGAAGGCACACCAAGACTGACTCGTCACTTGCAGGCAAGCAACCTCCGCGGACGACAACGACCTCAGCTATTAGTCCAGAATTGGAAAGGTAAGTACACGAACATCGCAATTCTGATCAAAAGTAGCTTTCGTGTTGTGGGTTCAATCCAGTCCATTTCAGGAACACGCTCACGTCAAGACCTGCTGCGGGAAGGAGGTATCACAGTGCAAAGGCTCGTATCCAGGAGAAAAGACGTTTTGACGCACGGAGGAGCGGAGTGCGTCTAGATGCTAGGCGATGTGAGTATAAGAACTGTTGATAGGTCGCGTGGTTTTGGTTGTTCATCATCGTGAAGGCCACGCTTTCTCTCGTGTGCTGTGGTATCGTTCTCTCCACACTTCATCTCTTCTTTTATTGCATAACTACTCGTTATTCCCAGTCACTCTTTCTGACATATTCGACTTTCGATCACTATGAAGTCTTCTTTTGCCATTGCGGCCGCTTTGGCCCCGTTGGCTCTTGCTCAGGGCACTCTTGATGTCCAGCAGATCAACAATGCTCCGGCACCGACTGCTACTGCTCCTCCGGAGGTGAACAGCGTTGATATGGCGGCTGTTGAGGCATCGCTTTCTTCGGCGGTGTCTGCTGCTACTGCGACTGCTACTGCAGCACCAGCGAAGTTCCGGATGGCTCGTGCTGCTGATCCAACTTTCTGGTGGCCGGGCAAAGATAAGGACTGCAATCCTTGGACCTGGTGGAAGCCATGTAAGAATCTGATGCGTGGTGTGGTTCTGTCGCTCGTACTGACTGTGACATTGCAGGCCAGCCAAACAACCCTGGCCACCCGAATCCAAACCCGCAGCCAAACCCTCACCCCAACCCCAACCCCAACC
>JAASLG010000252.1:33980-46950 GCA_013365235.1 Cercospora sesami | reverse complement strand
TAGGCGCTTGCACTCAGAGGTCGTTGCATTCAGAGGTATCCATGGTTGCTTCAGCCGTACGAGTGACCTCGCATGATTAAGACTTCTCGTGGTGATCCCTGTAGTATCCAGCTTCATAGAGATGCCAAGACATTTGGTGGGGAAAATTACAATGGCACCATATTGCAGGAAGGGCCACAATGTCGGCCTCTAGACAGCGGCATACGCCTGCCTGTAAGCATGATCTCTCGTTGCGGTGATGACTTGAGCAATGTCTGTGTGCATCAGATGCAGAGGCGGAAGTCTAATGTCAAAGACAAAAAGTTGGCACAAGCCAAGCCCCGTGAAATTTTGTTCGGGCACGCCGGACTCCAATAGTCAATCTGCGCGTAGAAAAGAGGCAACAGGTGCAAAAGGATGTTGGTAATTCGCCTCCAGCTGCTTTGGCCTTTGTCTGGACTTGGGGGAAAAGGCAAAAAGTTTGCTCGAGTTGCATCGTCCGTGAATCGCTGATAACCTGTTAGTTTCCTGTCCTATACTGCTGATGCTGGTGCGATTACTCACAACACGGGGCCCGTCGACTTTGGCATTTAATTCGATTGAATCAGATGGCAACGACGGATTTTACCACTAAACCAACGATGCTTCGATGGAGGGTTGACGTTGCAAATCCAATATGTTGCTCCACTGCTGTTCCAGCTTAGGCGAGCGAGCGAAGATAGGCCGCATGGGGTATCCACACTTCGTGGTTGGTCTCACAGAGTGTGTCGGTTTGTTGTTTCGTTTCGGCTTCGGGGCCCGGTCACACAAAGTTGTTTCATCTCTTGCTTCGCCATTACCCAGTCCGTCTCTTCGCCGTTCTCCTCTCTTCCAGCTCTCTTCTGGGAGCAGGATACTGCACTTCACCATCCCAGTCTTCCAGACTCAAATATGGACTCCTCAACCAACTTTCCATCTCATGCAGTAAAAGACTCGCATTTTCTCTCCCCAAAAACTCAGCCACCAGATCCTCTGCCCTCCCGTCCGCGCCTCGAAGTTCGTGACTCTTGAGCACAAACACGATGTAGACAATCAAAAAGTCTCGACTGCTCGCCCGAGGATTATTGTCTAGAAAATCGAATACCTTCAGTTCCCGCCGCAGGAACTGCTTCGCTTTGGTTTGAAGCTCGTCTGAGGCAAGAAAGTCTTGCTGGGTAAAGTCTTTGTACTGAGATATACGATTTGCGCCGATGTGAAGACTGGGAAGGCCTTCGCGGTAGATCCTACGGCGGCGCTCGAGAATGTCGTCTACAGGCGGTCGGATGGGACATATGGCTCGCCTGGGCTGAGCGCGTCTACGGTATGGCTGGTGAGCGTGCGTCGAGCCGGCCACTGGCCCGGTAATGTCCTCCTTCGATGGGACATGGTAAGTCTTGTAGTCTTCTGGTCCACGCCAGTCATATTGCACTTCCAACACTGCCGCTTTGCAGAGAGGACATGACGACTGCTCTTGTAGCCAGGACACCAGACAGAGGAAGTCAAAAGAAAGATGGTTGCATGGCGTGGCTACCGCTCGCTCGGTGATTGGTTCGAGGCAGATGGTGCAGGCATCCTGCACTTTCTCAGAGGCGACGTTGTGGCGATTTGCAGTAGATGTGTTCGTATCGTCCATGCAACGTGCTGCTATGGGTCGATGCTCGGCGCGCCGGATGGTCTTGTGGACGGACAAAAGAGGGAGGGACTGTATAGTATACCCATCTTTAGACTCGGCTAGCGCTGAAAGTTGTCCCGGCTCTGTTGTCATGGTCTTGGCACTGTTGCCCCTCCGCAACATCGAAAGCAGGCGAGAAGCATTGGACGGTATACACAAGAAGTCACAACTTTCCGGAATCGAAACGACAAGAACAGTGCATCATGGCAGCCAATTGTATCTTTTGCAAGATCATCAAGGGTACTTCCAAGCAGCCCGCATCGTGCGATATCAATGCTGAGTGGTGAACAGGTGACATTCCTTCGATGAAGCTCTTCGAAAGCGCAAAGACGCTGGCATTTCTGGATATCAATCCATTGGCGTAAGCCTGGAACATCGTCCAAAACTTTTCATGCAGAAAAGAAGCTAATTCGTATATAGGTACGGCCATGCGGTATGTCTCTTCGCACCCCACCCACCGTGATGGCCAATGCGAACCACGTCCGAGCTCTATGACAGGATACTCAACTCACGCTTTCTAGCTCATCATCCCAAAGCACCACGGCGAGAAACTCACAGATATCCCCGATGACTCTCTCACCGAGCTCCTTCCTGTAGCCAAGGTCAGTATCTGTGCGTCCAACAAAGGCAACTTCTCAAGCTAACCTCATGTCCAAATGACAGAACATCGCCTCTGCCCTGCAAAAGACCCAAGGCCTCGAAAACTACAACATCTTGCAGAACAACGGCAAACTGGCACATCAAGAAGTCGGCCACGTCCACTTCCACGTCATTCCAAAGCCCGACGAGCAGCAAGGTTTGCAGATCGGCTGGCCACAGCAGAAGCCAGACATGGACAAGTTGAAGGCTCTGCTGGAGGAAGTCAAGAGCAAGATGTAATGAGTTCTCAAACGTGTACATATGGAGGCAAATTGAATGGCATGAAAATGTCTCGAGAAATACATTTTCACATATCTATCACTAATGAACGGCTCACAGTAAGGACAGGAAATGCCAGGCTTGACGCGTGCACACGCCAGCACAGCACAAGACAGATCACTATGACCATCTTCGGACAGTTCTGTGGTCCGACTGGCCTCCACCGTTTACGCGGCAACCTCATACTTTTCAAACTCTTTCGAAATGCTTCCAGCGAATCCGCGCGTCAAGAATTCCGCGATCTGCTCTCCATCCATCTCTTTAAGATCGAACTTCTTGCCCTCGTCGCTGATGAACGTGCCCGGAGTCTGACAGTCCTCGGATGCAGTGACACCTGCCTCGCTAACAGCAGCATTCCGCTTCCTCGAGCGAAAGCTGTAGCCGGCTCCCGTATATGGACCATTGACGAGACACTTGAAATTCGTGCCGAAAGTAGTATCGGTTGTTCTGGTACGGGCGCAGTTTCCACCTTCGTGGCCGCGAACTTCGAGATTCCAGCTATCGGGAATACCGTAGAAGCCAATAGAGGGCTAGCCCCCTGTGGGAAGGCCGCAGCAGGACTGTGACTAGGTGCGGTGTTAGCACGGAACAGCATGCGGGATGATGATTGTGAGAAGTGAAAAAGAGGACGGATTGTACATACGTCGGGGTTTACGTTGGAGCAAATGGCACGATGAGCATTGCCCGCTGGGCAGTTGTAGCCGCCATTGTAGCCATTCTGGTAGGTGAACAGTGCAATGTCGATGGCAGAGGCCGCTGCCGTGAGGCAGAGGAGGATGAAGGTCTTCATTATTGTTGGAGGTATGAAGTTCGTGATCTGAGCTGTCAGGAGAATTGCAATCGACTCGATCAACAGACTCTGTCGCTGTCGCTGTATTCTTTGCTGCCGCTGCTGCTCATCTTAGACGGCATTCCTCACGACTTATTTATCTGTTAGTCGTAGTCCATGCGCTATTTCATTGATGTCGACCCCATTGCTCAGGATTCATCTCACAGCTCCCCAAGTCCCTTCGCGCGAGAGACATGCAATGCAGACTGGGCTCCTCAATATTCAGAATTAGGGTTGTAAGAAATAAGTGCGACTGTCAGCAACCTCACGATTTCTTGGCTCTCTAGCGGAACCCCTTCAACTTTGTGACAATGCAGGGCAAGATACTTGGCACGAATCCTCGACACTATTCCTATCATCAGACCGGAAGAATATGCAAAGGCTAAATCAGGTCAAATCAAACTTACGACGTAGGGCTTTCAACTCGGAGGATCAAGGTATTTTGGCATTGGTAGCTGCTGACCGGATAATAAGTGTTCTATGATGTTTTCGATGGACGATCAAAACTCTCCACTCTAGCCTCTCCATGAATTCGATAAGCACTTGCACCTTCGGGTCAGCCTTTGGGTCCGACTCTCCGCTTCGGCTTTCGCGCCTTAACCCTGAGCCGTGCATATGCTGGTTGCCATCATTCAGATTTGTGAAGACTTATCAATGCATTGTCTTTGATCAAACCATCGGCGTAAACTCGCTGATGGCCTCTTTATCGGTGAAGCTAACTTGTTCGCAATGTCGGCCCTGGGTAACGGGCCTCCCACCTCGACTCCTTGCAAGACGCTCAACTAGCAGCCATTCACGTCTCTGACATTAGTCGTCTGCCCAGGCTGAATTGAGAGAAATCAGGATCTTGCGATGCGCTTTCAGCACCTCCTCAACGGTGCTCCAAGACGCTTTACCCTTGAAAGCCTCCACAGTAGTGAACATTGCGCGAACAGTAGTGAAATCGGTGATACCTGGTCTTTGTAGACTGATGTTGTCGAAGTCTCCTGTTGAAAACATGCCATCACGGATCTCTCCATCAAAGACGTGCTTCAGCCACTCCACGACATTCTTCCAATTTGTTGAATCGGGTCGGATAGCGAGGCGTATCTTGGGTATGATTGAATGGCCACGCTCGGCCAATGCGCTAACTCCACAAACGAAGTTGTACAGTGAGTGAGGGTCGTAATCCCCTGCTCTGATTCCGAACCTATTCTCCTCGTAGTAAATGGCCGTGGATTCGCTAGCAATCTGCTGACAAGTTGTTAGGACACCTGGTCGAGCATAACCGGCGTCGCCGACTGGTATAACATCCTGCTCGAGAAGCACTAGTCTGTAGATTCTGCGAGATTTTAGCTTGTGTGCTCTATTACGAATATAACTTGTTGTACCTGTTTCTTAGCTCGCCTGGAAGACTGAAAAGTGGTGATGCGTCCGGGCCATGGACCTCCATGCTCCCGAATGGTAGCTTTCGAGTTGGAGTGGTCGGTGGTCCCATGTTGATGTTTGTCGAATCAAGGAAGTGACTCCGATGGGAGGCTGCAAGATGGCGCAGAAGGTGTGCGTGGGCGAGAGACCTTAGAAGTCCGGTCAACCAAGGATTGACATAGAAATGGAGCAAGTAAAGAAGATGTCGCCGAGATCGCTGCCATTCACTAGCGCGCACTGCAGATTTACTACTCGAGGTAGTGGTGAATGACATGTGATTTTGTCCTACTCACCTTGGTCAACATCCTCCGGCTTCTCACTGGCAATTAGAGCCCTGGTACCCGAGTATTCGCTTGTGGGATGAGAATTTCGATTCAGCTGCGTGCCATTTAAAGCTTTGCGAGGATCGATCGTAATCGTCGTATGATACAGTATGTACAGTGGAGAGGACCTGCTTGTTCGTAACCGGTCACCAGAATTTATACCACGCTTTGCCATCTTGCTTGTCGCTTGCAGCCTGGTACTGCGCATCCAATTCTTTCTCCTTTGCCGCCCGTCGCTCTTCCCTCAGTTTCTGTTTTCTTTCTTCCCTCATTTGCTTCTCCAACCTCTTCTTGTCAAGAATCTCCATTGCCCTGATCATGCCCTCCTTTTCCGATTGTCTTTGGTATAAGCAGTACTGATACATGCCAAATGCTGCCACGCAGAAGGATCCAACAGCCCAGTTGCATGATTTCCAGACGGGTGCTGGAAGGAGAAGTCAGCTTTACCGCCATTGAATTTCTTGCCGCAGATACTCACTGCCAAAGATGGCCCTCGTTGCTCCTACCACCCCTCCCGCTCCCATTCCCTGCAACAAACTATCTCTTACGCACGGCGCTTTGTGTACCTCCGTGATAGGTCTCCCCGTTGTCAAGACGTTCTTCAGATTGAATTCAGGCTCCTGGCCACCTGCAGTATGCTGCGTGCCGCCAGACATGAGATTGGCATTCTCGGGAGGTTTGATCGTCTGGGCATTAGGATCCGTCTGCCATTGTGATCCCGAAAACGGCTTATTCTCAGGGTGCACATTCAATGCCTCTTTGGAGAGGTCCTCCTTGGGCGAGGTGTTGGACTGCCGTGTATCGTCTGCCATGGTCGAATAGACTGCGGTCTCGAGCAGTCGCGGTTCGCGGATCGATGATGCATGTGAAAATAGTGGCTGACTAAGCTCGGTTCACTTTCCCAACGACGGTAGCGCGTTACATTGAACGGAGGCGCGTGTCTCGACGCGCTTTGACGCGAAGCGCTCATCTCGACTTCAACATCCGCTAAGGAACAACGAGTTTACGCAGCACGACCGCCGCCGTGCCACGAATAACGACAGAAATGACCACATAGACGAAATACGCAGCAGTCCGACCGGCTGTTAATCACACGACACTTTTCACCATGCCTGTTCGCCGCAAAGAAGGCCGCTCCAAATTCGGCGCCAATAAGTCGAATACACTCAAAGCAGGCAAGGTACGAGTGGTCGATGCTTCGACGCTGCGATCTTCCGAACAAACACAACAAAACGAACGTATAGAAGCCACGAGACTTGCCCACAAGATCGATGAAGCACAAGGATTCGAGCGCTTCGAGGCGGGGAAAAAGCGTGTAGGATGGCTCATAAATATGCACAGTACCGCCATTGAAGATGAGAAAGTCCCTGGCGGGAGGGCAGCTGTGGACTTCTACTTCATTGGCGACGATGGGGAACAATTCAAGGCGAGTGTCGAGTACCAGCCCTATTTTCTCATCGGGGTGAAGAAAGGGCGAGAGGCAGAAGTGGAAGAGTGGGTAAGAAGAGCCCATGAGGGGTTAGTCAGAGGGGTGGAGAGGGTCGAGAAAGAGGACCTGAAGATGCCAAATCACCTGCTGGGCTATCGAAGGACATTTCTCAAATTGACATTTGCCAATGTCACCGATTTACTGGCTGTACGACGCGTCCTACTGCCAATCGCGGAGACGAACAAGAGCAAAGTCTCAGCTATGGACACATACGCCGAGGTTGCAAGCGCCAATGCGGGCTTTGATCTGTTCGAGGATCATCACGAACTGGAACGAGACCGAAGGCCCGGTGGGATTGCAGACGCTAGCGATTTTATCCAAGATATCCGAGAATATGATGTCCCGTATCACGTTCGTGTGGTCATTGATCTGGACATCCGGATAGGAAAGTGGTACAATGTGGAGGCGAAGCATGGACACATCACGCTGAGCTGTCTTGAAGATCGATTAACACGCGCGGATCCTGTGGTTATGGCCTACGATATTGAGACGACAAAACTACCGCTGAAGTTCCCGGATGCAGCAATCGACCAGATCATGATGATATCGTACATGATCGATGGGCAAGGTTTCTTGATCACCAATCGTGAAATCGTTTCAGAAGATATCGAGGATTTTGACTACACTCCCAAGCCTGAATTCGAGGGACCTTTCATGATCTTCAACGAGCCGAATGAGGAGGCGGTGATCGAGAGATTCTTCAGCTGCATCAAGGAAGCTCGGCCCACAGTCATGGTGACTTACAACGGTGATTTCTTCGATTGGCCTTTTGTGGAGGCGCGAGCGAGTGTTCACGGGCTGGATATGTATCAAGAGATCGGCTTCCGGAAAAACAGCGAAGATGTCTATCAATCTACGCACTGCGCACACATGGACGCCTTCGCGTGGGTCAATCGAGATTCCTATTTGCCACAAGGATCGCGAGGTCTGAAAGCTGTCACAGTTGCCAAGCTAGGCTACGATCCGGATGAGCTGGACCCAGAACTCATGACACCATACGCGCAGGAACGGCCACAGACACTTGCAGAGTATTCCGTTTCTGATGCCGTGGCAACCTATTATCTGTACATGAAATATGTGCATCCCTTCATTTTCTCACTCTGCACAATCATTCCGCTAGGACCGGACGACTGTCTTCGCAAAGGCACAGGAACTCTGTGTGAGATGTTGCTCATGGTGCAGGCGTACCAAAAAGGTATTGTGCTCCCGAACAAGCACGTGCAACCTCGAGAGGCCTTCTGGGAAGGACATCTGCTGGATTCAGAGACCTATGTCGGTGGCCACGTTGAGAGTATTGAATGCGGTGTGTTCCGAAGCGATATTCCGAATAATTTTGCAATTGACACCACAGCTATCGATGAGCTTCTGGACGGCCTGGATGCCGCATTGCGTTTCACAATCGAAGTCGAGGAGAAAAAGAAGTTTGAAGATGTCGAGAACTATGATGAGATCAAGGGACAAATCGTAGATCGACTAATGCAGCTCAAGACGACACCCAACAGGAGCGAACGGCCATTGATATACCATCTGGACGTCGCATCCATGTATCCGAACATCATGACGACAAATCGACTACAGCCCGACAGCATGATTGACGAGGCGGATTGTGCAGCCTGTGACTTCAATCGGCCTGGGAAAACCTGTGACCGGCGATTACCTTGGTCGTGGAGAGGAGAGTTCTTGCCCGCGAAGCGCGACGAGTACAACATGATTCGACACGCGCTTGAAAATGAGAAATTTCCTGGCAAATTTGGCGCGAATAGCGCTACTCGAGCATTCCAAGATCTGAGTCTCGATGAACAGACTGGCCATGTTCGCAAGCGATTGACGGACTACAGCAAGAAGATCTACCACAAAATCCACGAGACAAAGACCATCGAACGGGAGGCCATTATCTGCCAACGCGAGAACCCGTTTTATGTTCACACGGTCAGAGACTTTCGTGATCGTCGATACGATTTCAAGGGCAAGCAAAAAGTATGGAAGGGCAAAACTTCCGAGCTCGAAAAAGCTGGCGCAGCACAAAGCGAGATCGATGAAGCGAAGAAGATGATCATTCTATATGACTCTTTGCAGCTTGCACACAAAGTCATTCTGAACTCTTTCTACGGATATGTCATGCGGAAAGGATCACGATGGTATTCGCTCGAAATGGCCGGTGTCACATGCTTGACTGGTGCCCGTATCATCCAAATGGCACGTCAGATTGTTGAGCGGGTTGGTCGACCACTGGAGCTGGATACTGATGGTATCTGGTGTATCTTGCCTGCAACATTTCCAGAGAACTTTGCGTTCAAGATGAAGGGTGGGAAGAAACTGGCTATCTCATATCCTTGCGCGATGTTGAACCACCTCGTCCACGCCAAGTTCACCAATCACCAGTACGAAGAAGTCGTGGATCCCTCGAGTTTCAAGTACGAAAAGCACAGCGACAACTCGATCTTCTTCGAAGTTGACGGTCCGTACAAGGCCATGATCTTGCCTACGTCGAAAGAGGAGGACAAGAACTTGAAGAAGCGGTATGCAGTGTTCAACGATGATGGCTCGCTTGCAGAGCTGAAAGGCTTCGAAGTCAAGCGAAGAGGAGAGCTGAGGTTGATCAAGATCTTTCAGCAGCAGATTTTCAAGTTCTTCTTGGAAGGCAGTACGCTCGCTGAGACGTATGGCGCCGTTGCTAAAGTCGCGAACAAGTGGCTCGATGTCCTCTACTCGCACGGTAACATGCTTGCAGACGAGGAGCTGATCGACTTAATTTGCGAGAACAAAAGCATGACAAAGACACTTGAAGAGTACGGTGCGCAGAAATCTACTGCTATTACCACAGCAAAGCGTCTGGCCGAATTCCTGGGCGAGCAGATGGTGAAGGACAAGGGCCTGAACTGCAAATACATCATCTCGTCGCGGCCAAAGAACGCGCCCGTCACCGAGCGAGCAGTGCCTGTTGCTATCCTCTCTGCTGAGGACTCGATCAAACGTTATTATCTGCGCAAATGGTTGAAGGAGGATCCTGGCTCCATGGATCCCAGAGACCTCATAGACTGGGACTACTATCTTGAGCGTCTCGGCTCTGTCATTCAGAAGCTCATTACGATTCCTGCCGCTTTGCAGAAGATCAAGAATCCGGTCCCTCGAGTTGCACATCCAGAGTGGCTGAATCGCAGAATTGCTCAGAAAGAAGACAAATTTCAACAGGTCAAAATGACGGACATGTTCCAGAAACAGCCGCTGAAAGAGCTGGATGCTAACAGGCAGCCGTTGCGTTCAGGTGGCGATCTGGAGGACTTCGGCGCGACACCAATGTCGAAGCTCAAACCCGCAGCTGCTGCAAAGATTGTCGCGAGCCAGAAGCGAAAAGTGAGAGATGAGCCAATCGCGCCAGTCAATCCATTCGACAGCTTGCCTGAAGTCATGCCGAGCATAACGGAAGACTATGTTGGATGGCTGAAGTATCAGAAGAAGAAGTGGAAGATCCAAAAGGCGGCCAGAAAGAGACGGCGACAACTCTTTGGTGAGAAGAGGCAAGATGCTACTGATGCTATTGGAACCTTCTTCCGAAATCAAGCAGAACTACTGTACACCACAGATTGGCAAGTGCTACAGCTCCGAGAAACCGAGTCGCCCGGAGAAGTCAGAGCATTCGTGCTCATTGACAAAAAGGTACACCAGCTGAAAGTCGTCGTGCCCCGACAAGTATATCTCAACCTGAAAGAGGACGACCTCCCTGACGTCTCCGTCGATGGTGTAAAAGCCGAGAAAATCGTCAACCACACGTTGCCCAACGGCCATCCTAGCACGCACCTGTTCAAGCTCACTATGCCCGAGCAAGTTTACGTCAAGGAGATTGAGAAGCTATCGATGCTCTTCAACCACTCCAGCGTAGAAGGTGTGTACGAGCGGCAGGTGCCGCTTGATGTGCGTGCTATGCTTGAGCTGGGATGTGTCTGCACATTCGACGAAAGCCAACGAGGTGTCCTGGGCAAAGGTTTGGAGCAAGGTTTCGATCTGTCGACATTACGAACGGTGCCACCAAAGAAGCCATATATGGCTTCTGCGAATTTCAGCTACCTGGCCCTGTACCACATTTCAGCTGGGGATAGGCAGATCTATGCTCTGTTCTCGTCAACGAAAGCAGACGTAAAGATTATTGTACTCAACCGAGCACGCAGTGAGCAGGGGATGCCAAATGTGGATCGCATCTACGAAGAAATGCTCGCTCGCAAGCTTGAGCAGACTGGTGGTCAACCTTGGCAAACAACCATTGAGTACCAAGAGAGCTTGCACTTCAAGACAATTCAGGTGACAACGCAACGACGGGCGTTGCAAGAACTCGGAGACGCCGTCAAGAAGATGCAGAAAGAAGAGATCTTGCCAATCATGATGGTGCTGCAATCGCATTCCGCGACAATGCTGATGCATGATCTGCCGATTCTGCAGAACTTCCCATCGCTCAGATTGAAGCCTGATGAAACTGACAAACAACTTCCCCCTCTGGGGTGGCAATCATTCGTTGCGAAGAGACTGGTCAACCACTACCTCGATCTTGGCTCCTGGGTGAATCATTTATTGGAATTCGCTCGTTATGGCAATGTGCCGCTCTGCAACCTCGAAGTCGACGACCCCCGTTTCCTGATCGACATTGCATACGCGCGCCGCTTGCAGAAAGAAAAGGTTGTGCTCTGGTGGTCACACGATGCAAGACCTGACCATGCTGGTCATGAAAAGGACGACATCTTGGGCGGAATGGAGGTCGTGGAGATGCCTTCTGTCAACAATCCCGGCACCTACTCGTCAGTGTGCATTGATCTCAGTGTCAAGAACTTGGCGATTAACACGATCCTGTCTTCTGCTGTCCTGAACGAGGCGGAGGGTGCAGGAGGAGATCCGTTAGGCGTCTCTGGTGCTGGAGCACAAGAAGATGCCTTGGACGAAACGTCACATACGATCCAGTCAGAAAATGCCTTCGCCTCAGCGGGCATCAATGCGCTTCGGGAAATGGTCCGCTCATGGTGGTCGGAGGCTTGCGACGCTGGTGGAAGCAGTATGGCCGATGTGCTAGTGCAGCATCTTGTGCGGTGGGTCGAATCACCATCGTCTCATCTTTACGACCGAAACCTGCACTACTATGTGCAAGTCATGTCCCGCAAAGCGTTCCAACAGCTCATGTCGGAGTTCCGACGAGTTGGCTCGCACGTTGTCTTTGCGAACGCCGGCCGGTTGCTCCTGCAAACCAGCAAGGCAGAAGTTGGGAATGCGTATGCATACAGTCAATACATCCTCAAGACGATCTCGACCAAACCTGCCTTCCATTTCCTGGATTTGGCGATCACGGAATACTGGGACTTTCTTGCTTGGTATGATGAATTCAACTATGGCGGTAAGGGTTGCGTGCAGGTGGTGGAGGAAGATGAGCAGACGCTTGACACGATCATGCACTGGCAAATTGCTACTTTCCTGCCATCGATCCTTCAGCCTGTGTTCAGTCAATGGGTTGTCGAATACATCGAGCTCATGCACGGCCGCAAGCGACCGGCTGGAATCACCAACGGTGCGACACCACGGGCTACTCAATTACCCATCCATGCGAGCATTTTCAACTCTGAGAAGGATGACCAAACTACGCCAGGCACGGTTTTGCAGAAGAGCTTCTCGAAACCACTGTTGAAACAGATACAGCAACTGATCAAGCGACAACGGACTGAGGCCTTGCACGAAGAGCTCCTGAGTGACTGGACTTTCCCAACAATGCCCGGCTCACACCTCAATCCGCAGAACCCTGCACTTGAGCTCGTAAAGAGCCTCATGCAAGTCTTGTCTCTGGACAAAACTATCACACTCGAGGCGCGTCTACTGCGTAAAGACCTACTTCATCTCTTCGACATACGCGAATTCTCATCTGAAGGAAGTTTCAGCAACCCCAGCAGTAGTCTCTGTCTGAAACAGCTATCGTGTCCCGAATGCTGCGTTCCCAGAGACATCGACTTATGCCGCGATGTCGATCTCAGTGCGTCTTCATCCTCTGCGAATGAAGTCACCTTGGCACCCAATTGCCAGAACTGTTCGAATATCTTCTCCCGACTCGTCATCGAAGAGCGTTTGCTCGCGGATGTCAGCAAGTTGAGCCTGCAATGGATGAGCCAGGATTTGAAGTGTAAGAAGTGTGCAAGAATCCGTACGAATGAGTTCATGGAACATTGTGCTTGCGCGGGAGAGTGGGTGGGAACAGTCGATAAAGGGAAGATTGTGAAGGAGCTGAGGGTCTACGAGAACGTGGCTAATTATTATGGATTGAGGATGTTGGAGAATGTGGTGAAGGGGTTCAAAAATGGAATCTGAGG
>JAASLG010000252.1:0-33960 GCA_013365235.1 Cercospora sesami | reverse complement strand
AGGAGCTATGAGTTGATGAGGAATGGACATGGGCGGTTACTGTTTACTTCGGGATTGCATTGCGGAGAAATACGTGTACAGTGGGATTTGCAGACGGCATGGCGCGGTGTCTGGCGTTCTCCAAGAATTTGTGGATGTCCATAGGAGGTAGGCATATTGAATGACAGAAAGAGCTCAGCATATTCAGAGCACTACCAGTCACTTTCAAATTCAACACACCACGCTCCTCAGCCCGAAAACCTCAAACAAACGGCGAGGCAATCTGAATCACTGATTACTGACCACGGCGACAGACATGCCCCAGCTTCGGCGACTAGATGTGTTGTCGTGGTGAAGAGCATACACAACAAGCAGCCGAGCAGGCGAAAAATTCAAATACGAAACGGCGACCGATACCCAAACCACCACTAGTCACACAGTCACACGATGTGCACCACCTTCAGATAAATTGCGTGCTCGCACTAATGTCCTCTATCTACAAGCTCCAAAGGCGCCAATAACAATGCAACAAATTCGTGGCGGTCGTCATAAGTTATAAACATCGGCCGTGTCTCATGCTCGCTCGCTCGCTACTACATATACTTTTGTGAATCGCGCACAGTCGCCGTCTCACGCTCAACTTCGCCGTTTCTCATGACAACAACCAAAAACACTAGAAGCCTTCCCCAGTTGTGCTGCTGCTACGATTCCTTCAGGTCTTTCTTGGGCAAGGTTTATTAGGGGGTTTACCAGACGTGAGTTCCCTTGTTTCTGGATCCGATTCTCAAGACTTCTCCGATGCTTCGACCGAATTTGCGGAAACGGGATTGGTCGCTCTTCAAGCTTGCTGCGACTTCTTTGGCGGACTTGCTCATCTCGTCACGGAACATGGCTGTGTTGGGAGTAGGTGGTGGCAGAAAAGCGCTGTGTCGCTTTGGGTTGAACAGCTTCGGAGGAGAGAGGCTGTCATCGGTGAAGTTCGATGACACCGAGTCCTTCTGGCGATGATCCGAGATGCGCAAGACGGTCGCTGAAGCTTGCTTGGGAGGACTGTCGAGCAAGACTTCTTGGGGCATGGAAATTGGTCCTCCGGTCTCGTAGACGCGATCGACATACTTCTCTTTGATGAAGCGGACGAGTCTGTCGATATCGGCTTGGGTGCTCATGGCTCCCAGGGAGGCTCGAATGACACCGAGAGGCTTGCCTTGGAACTCGGCTTGAGGGTCAGAGCACTTGTGGCCATAAACGAATGCCTCTTTGAGTTCGGATGGAGACCAGTCGAGATATGTGGCTGTTCCTCCCGGGTTGCATAAGGAGCCAGAACGAACCATGATGTCTTCATCATTGGCCTCCTTCTCGAAGTCGAAGTACTTCACGAGTCCACCGCGATCTTTCTGGATGTTAAAAGCGACGGTCGCTCCTTGCGTGCTCGCATCACCAAAGGTAACACCTCGATCTTTGTAGATCTTGACGACAGGCATGCCGTTTGAGTGACGAAGAGCAGAAAGATCCTTATAAAGTTTCTTGATCAAGCGACTTGTGTGCGTGGAGATGGTCTTCATGGGAGCCGGGCCATACAGCTTGCGATGCACATCGATGGCATGGTCCAACTCGAAAATTTGGCGAAGAGGGAGTGTTCCGTCTTCAAGGCGTTCATGTAAGTGCATTGATCCTTTCTGTTGGACCCAGGAGTCATTGACAGCGATGACCATCTCGACAGTGCCACCTCCAAAATACTTGCGCGACTCCATCACTTTCCACGCAGATTTCTTGACGATGAGGCATCCTAGGTAGGGCGCGCCGAATATCTTGTAAAAGGAAAGCGTTACAAAATCTGGTGCTGACGCTGCGTCGGAAAGATCAAGCTGGGCAGTAGATGTGTAGGCAGCGGCATCAAGCAGGACGTAAGTGTGGGCCTTGACACGGTTCCGTATCCTTGGCGCCCTACAATCGCTCGTCAGTTGGGACGATCACATCCAGCACTCGAGTCAGCGGACTCACCATTCGAGAGGCAGACGTTTCCCGGTCATGTTCGATTGCGCGGGGTACGCGAAGAGCCCAATGTCATTGGGCGAACAACCACCCAAGCCCCTACTTTCGATCCAAAGCTCCACTTCACGGTCGTTGCGGAAACACCTGTGCATCCTGGTTCCCTCTCGAACTCCTACTATCGAAGTATGGGCATCCTTGTGGTAACCGTACCACCAATTCTTCCCCTCTGGCGCTGCAGCATAGTCCCGAAAGCAGTCATGCACCAACTTGACAGCTGCTGTCGTGTTTTGGGTGAAGATTAGGTCAAAGTCTTGCGGATCGGCGTTAAAGAATTCTAGCGCTTTGAGGCGTATGTCTTCTACCCTTTTCGCTGCGAGCTTTGAGGGTCCGTGTTCTGAATGTGGGTTGCCATACAGGCTATTGGTCATGTCTTCGCAAATGGCAGTGTTGAGCGATTTGGCTGGTTGCTTCAGAAGGATCAGCTTGTGCTATACCATTTGAGGTGGCCGCCAGGGTCTTACAGTTGCTCCCGCATGGTCGAGATATGTTTTGCCAGCCAACTGCGGATACTCGACTGGCAGTAGCGATTCAATGCTGTCCTGCACATCTACCTTTGAGTCTCGTTGCGGCATGGGTCGCTCGACGGGCGTGCCGTCAGATTTGGTAGCGGATGGCATCTGTGAACGTATGATCTGCTGGGCTGTAAGGACAACTGAACAAGGGATCGTTGGAAAGCAAACGCGCTGAAGCAAGGTGAAGCAAGACTAAAAAGGGCGATTGCTGCCGCTGTGAACAAACCACGGAGCCTTCGACTTGCTGAAAGCGTTGACTATGGCTAGAGCTTGACCTACGATCGGTTGTGAATAGTTAGCATGGAGCCAGGCCGTGAGCGATGCTCGAGTCGCGTCGAGCGTTGCACAGGGCCCTGCCGTAGTTGCGACACCATCCTCGCTGGTCTCGCTGTGCCACTGAAACGGCGCAAGATCGAGAGCAGTAGTTAATGCAGTATAGGAATGGTGAAGTGCGCGCCGAGCGGAGTATAGCCGGACCGTTCGGTGGATGTACGTATTTGTGCTCAAGCACAGCTGGGGTTCGCGATGTGTATTTCCCTGGTGGAGCTAAGTGCGCTGATCGGCCATGGAGTTTTCACTTTGCCCAGAAATCGCCAAAACGTGAGCAGGTCATCTATCGTTCTGGCCATATCGCATCCGGTGTTCTTTTGTCAAACACCCTGATCACCAGTCTGTGCATTGCCGAGGACGTAGTGACTGCGGTCAACGATACTCTCGATTGAAGGCTCTACTGTAAGCACTGAACCCGATCCTTCATCACAGGGTCGTCCTGTATTGCGGCATGTTGGTCTGGAGCCGGCATGAGCTCAGTTGAAGCACTGGCTCGCGGTCCACCTGTGAGAATGAGGATCCACTTTGTTGCGTCTAAAAGCCTGAGATAGTGCCGCGAGAGCAGTACCGTAGCAATGTAGTTACAGGGCGCGGCCGCCGGCAACGCTGTGCCTCTTCCGCATCGCTTGATAGCGTAATCTGTAGGCTTCATGCTGCGAATAGGAAGTCTTCCACTATACGGCGCACGCAAGTCGGATCAGGAGTAGTCCAGCGAGGTCGTCTTGTCGTGTCGAGCATGTCATGCAGAGGCGGCGTTCCGGCGCAAGTGAGTGTCCATGTTTCAGAAAGCCTTGCTAGTTTGTAGATGGCCGAAGTATCGCCAGGGATCTGATTGCGTGTTAGTGGCCTGCAGCAAGGCGTTGATGCTTCGCAAAATGCTCCGATCATGTGCTCGTGCAAACGGTATGCGTTAGTGGTACTGAAGTCCCCGAGGCATTCGGCTAGTGACTGTGTACAGTAAAGTAGTCATTGATAACCACCGCTTGGCCGCTGCGGCGCGGTTGGCACGATGTGCTGTGTGGTCAGTGATGAGGCCGATGGTCGATGCGGTTGTACGAGGCAGCGAGCGCGGTGACGTTTCGGAGCCAAGTTCCAATCTCGGCGGAATAGATGGGCCGTGCGAGGCACCGATAGCTCTCTTCCCTCTGCGTCCCCATGGTGTTCTCTCGTACACTGCTCGGAACACTCCCGGTCTCCTGCTGACACTGCCGCGAGATGGCCGCTTCATCGACGACAGGATGCGTGAGGGGTCCGGGACGTGCGAATGTCTACACGCTGCGTGCACATCAGGAGTCTTGCCAATCTGGACTTGCGGAGCACTGTCGACCTCCTGACCAGGCAGCTTGATCGCAACAATGACACACGCTTCGATGACCTCGGAAAGAGCAAGGAACTGTGCGAGGTCTGGGCGCGGCACGCATCTATGCATCGCGGACATTCTGAGCATGGGAAACGCTCCCATTGCTGGGCTATGCGAGACACCGTTTCCGTGCCTCGTGGATCAGCGCTGAGCTGCGAGAGACAGACAGAAGTGTCGAGATGCAGCACAGTCCACCGACCAAGCCTTGCGGGTGTCTGTGCGTGTGGAGAGAGTCGATATATTGAGACAGGATCACGCTATGGCGGAGGCCGTCTCATGCCGATCTCCAACACAACTGCGCCAGCAATGGCAACAGCTTCGAACGAGCTGAAGTTACAGCATACTTGGCGACAGGAGACACTGCAGGCGACCAGAGCCGTAGTAGGCTATTGCGAATACACCAGATGCTGACGTTTGATGCGCAATATGTGATTTCTACGACGTACGCTGGCGCTCTGCGAACGTGACAGTGGCGGGCACCAGAATTCAAAACAATTTGTTGTGCTGACAGCTGACATTCGGCGCCGACTCATCCTCCTTGTCGCAAATGCTCTTCCTTGTTGTCTCTGCAATCCGTCTGACCACATTGTTCGGCGGCGTCCGGAGAGCTGACTTCTGACAAATGGTGCTAGGCACAGAATTGCGTCGCTTTTCCACTCTACAGACTGCTTGCATCAGATATGTAGTCTCCAACTGCATCGCTCGGAACGTGCTCGATGTGGCCATTACGTGCTATGTGCAGTGCAGATGCGACCTGCTTATTCTTCCAAAGTACTGGAATCGCCAATCAAGCACGACTGCTCTAGCACGCAATCGATACCTAGATGGCGTTACTTGGTACGACCTCTCGACACCATCTGTCTGTCCAACTCCAACGCCATTTAGCACAACGACCTGTGTTATGAACCCGCCTTCAAAACGCGGCAAAGCTTATTCGAACAACGACTATGGTCCGGAAAGTCGCGGTCATCGGGGCTGGTGCCAGTGGTGAGTCGAGGATCTAGCGCTCATCCTTGCATCAGCTCTGACTTTCATATACAGGCGCGGCTACTGCTGCTGCTCTTCATGCCGAGGACATTTTCGATACCATCAAGGTATTTGAACGTCGAGAAACGGCAGGAGGCACCTGGATCTACGATGCAGATCCTGATGATATACCGATCACACCCGGCGCTTTACCACCTGATATTGATCAGCCAATATCTCCGCCACAGCAGCTCCCGGCGACCACAGCACCATCTACACAGAATCGGTTCGAGAAGACTCCAATCTATGAGGAACTGACGTAAGTCGTTCGGTAAGGCCATGTGAGAAGTGTGTGCTAATTATGCTCAGCACAAATGTACCAGATGTGTAAGTCACAGCAATTCATAACCGTGGATACCTCTGAATGCAATTGCCTCTGAGTGCAAGCGGCTAACCAGATTGGCTCTCGATCCATGAAAAGCTTTGCTGATTGGCTTAGCGACCTGCGGTTGCTCTCAGAGGTAGATGCATTCAGAGATAGCCACGGTTACCCGCCCATTTCCTTGCCTCATCTTCCCAAACACATGGTCCGAGCTGTAATCGTTAGTCCGAGCTGAAGGGATGCTGTCCCACGCTCACGTACCGTCTGACGACCACTCTAGGGCGATGTCCTTCTCTGATATGCCTTTTGCATATGGACCTTTCGTACCCCATCATATTCCGAGGCAGTATATTGAGAACTATTTCTCGTGGCATCAGCTTGACAAATTGCTCCACACCCGAACGACAGTGGAAAATGTGCTTGCTATTGCCAACGATCGATGGAAGTTGACTTTACGCAAGCATGACGCGGCGAGACATGTCGACGAATGGTGGGAAGAGGAATTCGATGCCGTAGTCATTGCGAACGGTCACTACGCTGTGCCATTTGTGCCTTATGTTCCTGGACTAAGTGACTGGCTATCGAGGTTCCCAGGTCGTGTCCAACATTCCAAGACATATCGATCGCCTCGAGTGTACGAGAATCAACGAGTTCTGGTCATTGGTAATTCAGCCAGTGGCTACGATGTTGCACACCAACTCGTTGCGTCTAAGCTGTTAAGAGGACCACTTTACGTATCTCGTCGCTCGAGAGGTCGGTGGGATGGCAGAGAACCGCCTGATGGTATGCTATGGAAGCCCGTTATCACAGGATTTAGAAAGGATGGAACCATTGTTCTCGAAGATGGCTCAACACTCGAAGACATCGACCGCGTGATTTACTGCACAGGCTACCAAGCTTCTTACCCATTCTGGGACAAGAGGAATGGGAGCCCGATATTCGACTACAAAAATCAGCGCCTTGTCGATAATTACCAACATACTTTCGTACGAGGCCGACCAACTCTGGCACTGGTCGGCTTTCCACGCGTGCTGACTTTCCGCTCGTTCGAGTACCAAGCGATAGCGATAGCTCGCTTGTGGTCAGGCCGCAATGCTTTCTCCATGCCGTCTATTGCTGAGCAAAAGAAGTGGGAGGAAGATCGAATCGAGCTTACAAGAAGGGAGCACAGACGATTCCACCAGATCGACTGGGACGACGGCGAAACGATGGAGTGGTTTGAGTGGCTATATCGCTTCGCAGGCTTGCCGCGTATTGAAGGGCACGGCAAACATCCACCGATCCTGAATGGACAGACCAGATGGGCGATTGAGCATGTCAGGAAGTATCCCGAACACGGCGGAGACCAGGAAGTCGAGGTGGCGAGCGAGCGAAAGAAGGATTCGCTGTGGTTCGTGTAGCCGGTTCGAAGCCCGATTCCTAGACCCGATGTTGTGGTCTCGAATGTTACAGCCCAACGACTTGGTGGTGGCGATGAGAGGGGAAGTAAAGAGTGGCGGGCGAACATATCTGGTACCTGGTACATTCGGTTTTTCACCTTTCTGTCAGTCTCGTGTTGTGAGCAGCTCCAGCGAGCCATCTTATTAGCAGACAGATAGACAAATCTGTGCCTTGATACCTTGAAGATGTTGTCTTACAGAAGAATCAACTGCCGCTGTTGCTGTCGATGTGTGACGCGAGTCATGGACACATCGTCTCCACTTTCATCGCCCAATACAGAATGGCGCGTGACGTCCTTAGCGTCCACACGTCTTCGCCAAACCAGATCCAACCTGCAATTGCAATCAATCGAGACCTCCAACGCGCCCACGCCGATTGTCTGCATTCCTCTATTCATCTGTGCCAACGGCCATCCCGTCCACCATGCATCCAGATCTCGCCACGAGCAATAACAGCGTCGATCAGCTCACATTCTCAAGCCGGTCCAGCCGGTGATCTATTGCTTCCATGCGCGCCAACAGGGTCTTCATCAGAGCTTCGTTTTTGTCTGCCACAACGAGTATTTGTGTCCAGAGCTGAGTCGACCTGCTTTCGAGTCAGTTTACCGATGCCTCAGCCATCGTGCGGCAGTCTTGCTCTGCGTACTTTTGAGCTGCCGACATACGCCTTGACGGCGCGCTTTGGGCGTCAACTGGTGTGGCAGGTGGTGGTTGCCAATGCGGCTTCTCGTAAATCCTCGCAGGACATGGCTGAGGCACAGCTGACCACGATGTCGAACATGACTGAAGGCAGTCAGTAATGGAAAACTCACCACGGAGCAGACGTATGATGGAGGACGACTTACGCCTTCCAGGAGCTCAGCTCGATTCCTTTTGGGCAGACCAGAACCGGTAGGACTCAAGCGGGTTGAAGTGCGAAACAATGACCTTGTTTCTTGCTGGCTCATACTGTGTCTCCTGCAATACGGATCGCGATCAATGTCCGGGGATTCGTTCTCACAATCAGAGGCTCAGGGAATTGTCTTGTTCCGTGATAGAGCTTGCAACATTCGGGATAAGAGTCGTCTTCAATAGAGAATGTCGTCAAAGCATGCCATGAATGCAGCACGAAATCATCCGATGGCCATCGTGGACGGGACCTTGACGATATCATGGCGTTCAGCCCGCTCAAGAAATGTCCTTAGGGCAATTGCTTGTCGTCAGCTGCTGCGCATGCACTCCTTTCGGCGAAGGGCTCTCGTCCGGTCTGCCAAGCAATACCGACGCAGCGGAAGACTGCGCGCAATGACCATTTGAAATGACAAACTTTATTGCCACAGCAGCGCGCAGGACCCAGTGGCTGCTCAGTCGCCAACGTTACAGAGGCAGGTACCAGGACAAGTCATCATTGTTAATCTAATACAGTTCGCGCTGAGCACGAAGGATAGGCTTGTTGTCGTTCTCCCGCGATGGCTTCGGCCATCTACTCGGCGTGGCCGACATCACGGGCCGAAAAGAGGAGGGCAGGCCGAAATTTGGGGTTACCGTCTCGGCTCCGAATGGTAAGGATTGGTGTTGGAGCATCTACGAGACGATCAGATGTTCTAGCGCAACGGGCCGCAGTGAGCTAGAGCAAGTGCAGCTGATCGTTTGACAACCAGAATCAGGGCCCAGTGGCACAGCCGACCTAGGATGCTGTCTGGTTGGTTTATAGCTCACAGGCCGAGAGACTTCACATCCTGTTCAACCGACTTTGGTAATTGCTGTGCCGCCTGACCTTGAATCATGACTCTGCTCAGTTTTTACGTTTAGCAGGCGGGAGACCTGCCGTACGACGGACCACACCCAAGGACCAAACCAATCAGCAAATGACACTCTCGGAACATAAAATAAAGCAGCGCAAATGGCTCGAGATGATTGGCCTTCTCTACGCAAGCCGCTCTACCTTTTCGACAGCGCTCCGTGCCAGCGCGAGACTTGAGTGCTTCTCATGGACGCCAACTTGCTTCCCATCTGAGCTGTTTGAGCGCTTGGCCATCACCGAGCCGCTATTTGGGCCATCCACAGCTTGCCAGTTCGCAGAAGTCTTCGAAAGCATTTCTTGCTAACCCATTGATTCCATGTAGCATTCATTGCGCTTGCAGCGATCTCAGTTTCGGCAACCATCTTCTCCTAAAGCAGCAATAGGTAATTCAGCAATGCTTCATGGACATGAGCGGCATTTCCCACTACAAAAGGGTTTGTTGGTTAAGGGCCGCCACGCTGCGCAGCACGCTTCTGCAGGTTAAGCGACAATTCCGCCTCCACACGGTCAGCCGAAACTTTACTATCGACTACGCGCTTCTTGTAGTCGTACTCCGCAGTTGCATGGCCTCTCAACGTTAAGGTTGCCCACGCGCGTCTTTCAGGAACGATCATTATTCCACGAACTTGTGCAATCCAGCCGCTCCAGCCAGCCGTTCAAAGCTTTTTTGCTGCAGCTCACTGTAGCGGGGATGAGCAGACTCAGGGGCAGTGTCCATTTGCCCATCGCAGAGGCAGAGTTGACACTTCGTCTTCCGTGCTTTACTCCTCTGATCATGTTACTGATAGAACCCCGGCTGGATTAGCTCACCGGGAACGAATAAAAGTCGTACCTCGTATCTCGCATATGGTACTGCATCCTTCTCAACGTCACTGGACACTGAGACGTTCTGTCGATGGCAGACAATGCAGGTGCAGAAGAGTCCCGCAATCAGCTTCGAATGCAGGAACACTCCTCTACCACGTGACTGCCAGCCAGTTCAGATACGGTGACATAGTCGTCGCAGAGTGTGACTTCTGCTCCAGCTGGCTGGATGTGAGCATGGCCGAAGCGCATTTCGCTCTGGAAGAGTAGTGATACTGCGCTGTGAAAACATGCATAGTTGAGTCTTGACAATCACTTTACACTTTACAACTATACTAAAGCGCCGTCCTTCCCTTGTGAGCGTTGTTTTTCAGCTGCTGCCACCACTGACACACTGCGAACAACCTCAGATACACCGAAGCTGCCATTCGAACGGTCAACCAGTTCTTCTCAACAAAAGAGTCGCCACGACTGAGCCCGAGCAGAATGAGACAACTCAACTTCAGCGCTCAGAAGCTTAGCACATTGCCTCAAGAACGCAAACGCTCCACGGTTTGTGCGTTTCCAAGGAACAATGAGGCATTGGTCACGGCTGTTTGCTGCTGTCTAGAACCACAACAACGATAAATGCAGCAGAAGTGTGCCGCACTCAGCAGACACGAACACCGACAACACAGTCGCCCAACGAAGAACATCATGATGTTCAATCAACAGCGGGCAACGATCGCACGACAAGTGCAGCTCAAGGATCTAATACTCAGCTCAGAGTCCGCACCAGTTGCCAGCTTTCTCGCGCTCTATCTGACAGAAAGCAACAGCGCCGCTCTCCTCCTTCCCGCACATCAAGCCCACGAAGTCGTCTACGATCGCAATAGAGCGTTGTTATCCGAGGCGCGCGACACCGAAGGTGTCGACGTGGAAGTCGCTGAGCTACCACGACAGCAAGGTTGGGGCGTGACCGCTGCCGACGTTACTGATGCGGCAATTGCGCTGTTGTCGATCGAGCAGAGGGAGAGCAGGATCATGGACATTGCACGCGAAATTTCTGAAGCTAGGAGGATGAATCGGGTACTGACACATCGAATCAAAGCGAGGTTGGAGGAAAATACGGACGAGTGGGCAAGCGACATGCATGCACTGCGAGAGGAGGAACAACGTCGAAGGACGGCGCGGAGAGCAGGCGATACGAAGTGGTGTCACATTCTGTGAAAGGCATGCGATCCCACAAGGTTTGCAGGAGGATGAGAATATTATGGAGAGCGAAGGACAATTTTGCAAATTTCGTAAGTTTCTGCTACGTGGTTTGCAGCCTTATGCTGACAAGGTTGCTACTGTACAGCTCATACAGTCTGCAGTATAGTTCAAAGGCTTTCAAGAGTCTTTGCTGCGCTTCTGCTGCGCAAGATGGGATCGCCAAGCAAGACTAACCGTCTCCATCCCTCCAACCAAGTATTGTTGCCCAGTCAATATGAGCATAAACAAAGCCACAATAGCACTGTGTCCCTCCGTATCGGGTATGCATAGCTTTCAGACAGCCTTTGATCTCGCCTGTCCATCATCCGTTCTTTATGCAGTCGGGACAACACTGATCCCACAACACAAAACACACTTGCTAGCCTTTGGGAGACCAATGATTGGCTGGTAGCACTTGCAGCACAACTCGCCATAGTTTGTACCTGGTTCAATGGCATCGCGAAGGACCTTCATGTCATCCACTGCGTGAAGGAAGCAGTGTGTACACTTTCCCTTCAGGCAGAAGCAGCCCATCTTACTGTGCTCCGATGTGACGCAGGTCGTGGCACAGCCTAGACAGATCGGGACGTTGGCTCCATGCTCGATGATGTCGTTGTTGCCATCCAACATGGCCTGGAACATAGCGGTGCCGGTACAGACTTTGCAGCTGATGAAGCCGAGCTGGATGTTGTCGTGCCAGATTCCTCCACAGAAGAAGCCGTTGTCGTGGTCGAGGCCATGTCCGGTCTGCTCTTCGCAGGGGAGCGTGATGCGCTGAGTCAGGGGAATGCCTGGTGTCGGCGAACAGGCACGAATTGGCAGAGCCTGAGAGGCTGGTTCTTCGAGCAGACCCGGTGTAGCCTCGGGGATCATTGGAGGGGGCAGCGATGTTCGCTCGCATTCCATCTTGCCATCCGAGTACTGAGCTTGAGGCGAATCGATCGGAGAGATCTTGCCTTGGAGTTCTTTCTTCGACGGAGAAGAGGCGAGTGGGGAAGACGCCAAGAATTGATTCGGCGGCATTACGCCAGTGAAGTTTGACTTGCGGTCGTAGGCGTTTGGTGACGTTACCGGCGACATCGTTGGTGCCATTGCTGGTGGTGGCGCAGATGTCGTTGGTGCTGGAGCAATTGCTCGAAATGTCGAGTTGGTTGCCGTAGCTGCTAGCTTTTCCTTCATGCGCGGACGCGGCCCCGACACAAACGGCTCGACCATCCACACCTCACACTTACCAGCCTTCCTGATCTCCCGCAGCATCGCGCCGCCTGGCGGATTCATATCGATGTACATAAACAAAGCCCCGCCGCCGCCGCAATGTAGCTCGACTCGATCAACGCCTGTGTAAGGCTCGTAGGACTTACCTTGTGCTGAATGGAGGCGCTGCATTGCAGACGATTTCAAGATCTCCCACGCTGGAACGATGTGGCGCTCGGCCTGGTTCTTGGGGATCCACTTGACGGAGGCTTCTTTGCAATCGTCGTAGTTGCTGGTTGTCAGAAGGTAGTTGTGGGCATCTTCTCCGACGATGCGCGGGAACAATCTGCGAGGCATCTTGTGACTTTGCGTGCTGGAAGTATGTTGTTGGTATGCTGTAGTGATGTTCTTGAGATCCCCACAGAGGTCTGTCGGTGTTTGTGTTGAAGGTGGTGCTGGTTTGAGAGAAGAATGTTGATGGGCAAGCGAGGAAGTTAAACGTCGTACCTGCTGCAAGTGAAGTTCGAGCCGTTGAGCACGTTACTGTCTTGACTTGCACAATACCATTGTCGATGAACTGCACGCATTGCACCGTACAATATGGAAGCTAGATTCACGTGAAACATGGTCTTATTCTTGTACAATAGCGGCCTATTGTTAGACTTGATGTCTCTGCGGGCGACTTCCACATTCTCGTGCTGAAGAAGTGAACCCTGGTTCGAAGATGAGCTCTATTGTGTATTGCTTGTCTGCGCCTGCACTTCAGAAGAAGTGTTTCAACGGCTGCAGGTCAAGTGAGAGTCGCGCACGTCACTGTCGACCGACTCGCGATCTCGTGTACGCAATGCCTTGCGTGAAGTAATGGCACCGAGAACGCACTGCAGGGTAGGGAAACTTCATGGCGTTCAAAGTGAGGTACATCTTCATTGGTGCACCTTTCGCACAATTCCTCTGGCTCCAGACATCGGCAAAGCACTGGTTGATGCGCTCCGCTAGGCTTGTCCATAGCACCAAGTAGCAGAAATCGGCGCTAGCTTAATGACTAAAGCATGAGGGCTTATTGTCCCGTTCGAAGCTGCACAATCAATGGTATTTCCTATAAGTGCGGAGTCATCGCGAGCGGCGTGTCGAGATCTACAAAGAACGTTCCTGCAATGAACGAGCTGGTAACATCGTGGAGATTGGAGCGAATTCCCATAACGTGCATATAGATCGCAAGGTAGGCAAATGCATGTGCTGCACCTTGTTGGTGAATCGCGAAACTGGAGTGGGCAAAGGTGGGAGTGAAGTTCGACGCGTTTCTTGGCAGTTGCAGGGATACGCGTTGCGGCGCGTGTTGCTGCCTCAGTACCTGCAGCCCACATCGACAAGTCAAGACCACCTTCAGCACCATTGTCAGCGGTGTCACCACCTCCGGCGCCGAGATCATGGCCGGCCGAAAGCGGTCGCGAGATCCGGACGACGTTGACGGTGAGAGCGAAATCGAGATCGAAAGTGCCACTTCATCGTTCCGCCAGAATGACGCGAACCACAAGCGAACAAAAGTCGCCATGGCGCAGGCCATGGGCAGCTCGGTGGCTTCGGAGGACGAAGACGATTACGAAGAGGTGTTGATGGCTGGATCAGACGATCATGGCGACGGAGAATCGGATATCGATTATACGCTTCGGCAAGACTCGAGCGACAACGAACAGGAAGATGACGAGGTCGACGAGATCAAGGCCACGCAATTTGTCGAGAAAAAGCTGCGCGAGCAAAAGGAGAATGTACCTGCCGAGTCGGGCGTTATCGAAATGGTGTATATGCGCAACTTCATGTGCCATTCGAACTTGACCATTGAGCTTGGCCCGCTCATCAACTTCATCATCGGCCACAATGGCAGTGGAAAGAGTGCTGTTCTTACTGCTTTGCAAATCAGCTTGGGAAACAAGGCTTCAGGCACAAACCGCGCCAAGTCGCTCAAGGACATGATCAAGGCTGGCACTGACAGCGGCATGGTTGGAGTAAAGATAAAGAACCAAGGCGAGAATGCGTACAAGCCGGAGCTGTACGGCGAAACACTCACTGTGGAGCGTCACTTTACTAAAAGTGGCTCGACGACATTCAAATTGAAGAGCACGGAGGGCAGAATTATCACCACGAAGAAAGGAGATCTAGATGATGTTCTAGATCATTTTGCGCTGCAAATGGACAATCCGATCAACGTGCTGACTCAGGACCTTGCCCGAGCATTTCTGGCGGGAAGCACGCCGGCTGAGAAGTATCGCTTCTTCATCAAAGGCACTCAACTGGAGACTCTGGATGGCGATTACAACATTCTGGAAGAACATTTGGACGGCACGGAAGCGCAGCTGTTGACGCGCGAGGAGATGATCGCAGAACTCCGTCAAAAAGAGGTCGAGGCTGCTGGTAGGGTGAAGCGGGCAGAAAGGGCCAGGACGCTGGAGGACAGATGGCACCATGTTGCTCGCCAACATGCCTGGGCACAAGTTGGCGATGCTGAGGCGACATTGCAGCACTATGAAGACAATGTCGATAAGGCAAGGGAACAGTTGGAGCAGTATGAACAGATCGCCGAAGAAGCCAGCGTCCGTTTCGATTCCGAAGACACTGCTGTGGAAGCTGCGAAGCGTGGTGTTGAAGCACATCAAGAGGCTCTCCGCCCATTGAAAGATGCACATGCCGCTGCGAATGAGAAGTTCACTGCCAACAAGGCTGAGCTGATGAAATTGGTGGCAGAAGAAAGGACTATCAAGGAGAACATCAAGGCCCACAAGAAAGAGATCAACCGTTTGGATACGGAAATTGGCGAAGAACGACAGAGACTTAACGAAGCTCACGGACAAGCGCATGAACAGCGCCTGATGAAGCTCGGTGAGCTGAAAGAGGCGGCGGAGCAGGCAAAGCAAGCGCTCAATTCTCACAAAGCACGATTACCCGACCTCACACAAGCAGTCAAAGCTGCCCAAGAAGCTTTGCAGCATGCTGATGCGCCAGTCAAAGCTGCGGAGCAGGAGGAGGCCAGAAGACGCACGGCTCGCGACCAGGTCACACAAGATCAAACGCGCAAATGGGCTCCCTACCATCCTAAGATGGAAGCGCTATGTCACGCCATCGACCGAGAGACCAGGTTTCGGACGAAACCTGTTGGGCCGATGGGCCTGCATGTGCAGCTCATAAAACCTCAATGGGGCTCACTCATCGAGAAGACTTTCGGTAATAGCTTGGACTCGTTCGTCGTAACAAGCAAGTACGATCAGGAGCTCTTGCAGTCCTTATCCAACCGTGTAGGGTGCCCTGCCAACTCAATCATCATGGCTCGCGGTGCGTTTGATACTGCTGGTCACGAGCCGGAAGATGACAGCGACACGATTCTCCGCGTGCTGCGAATTGACGATCCTATCGTAAAGCAAGCACTCGTGATCAACCATGGCTGTGAGCAAACGGTTCTGATTGAAGGGATTGATGCTGGCAAATCCTACATGTTTGACAGTGGGCGTCGGAGGAACGTCAAGGCTGTCCTGACGATGGCGCGTAGAGCTGGAGACGGGCAAAGATGGGAATGGTCTCGAACTGGTGAGCAAAAGGTATCCGGCGTGCAAGGCTGGAATGGTCGTACGAGGATGGTAACCGACCGCCAACAGGAGATTGAGCTCCGCCAAAGGGAATATCAAACCGCTCAACAGGCCCTCGAACATGCCAGACAAGATCGTAAAGCTGCCCAGCTAGCCCTTAACCAGGCGAAACAAGCCGTGGAGAAGCACAAGCGCGAGGTTAATAGTCTCAACATCCGGCACCAAGAGGCCGATGACGAAGTCGACAGGCTGCAAAATGAGATCGACGCGAATGTCCCTCAGGACGGCCGCCTTCAAGAGCTGGAAAACCAGCTCCGTGAGGTCAAGGCTGAGCTTGAGGGTGCCAAGGCCGCGATGGAAGATGCGATGGGGGCCAGAGCCAATTTGAATGACAAGGGTCGAGAGTTCAAAGACGCCGTTGATGAAGCACAGGAGGCTCTCGACAAAGAGCAAGTTCTGATACAACGCGCCGAGCAACGTCTGCAGAAGTGCGAGGATGATCGCAGAGAAGCTCTTTACGCCAAAAACGCAGCTTTGGACGACGTCAACAGGTACAAAGAACATCTTGAGCGGACGCAGCAGAAAGTCCGGGACCAGAAAGCTGTCGTCGATGATTGGACTTCGGAAGCGCGTCAGACTAGCGAGCGAGTCGGTATCGACGACGGACAGACCATCGAATCACTTGGACAGCAGCTCAGCCGACTGCAGGAGGACATTAAGAAAGCGCAGCGACAACAGGGAGGAAGTCGCGAGGAATTGGTCGCCGCTCATCTGAAGGCTCACAACGCACTGACCGAAGCCAAGAACGAGACCAAGATGATGAAACAGACTGCGGATGTAAGCATAATCGACCACAACCCACGATGGTAACTTGCTAACAGAACCACAGACACTCAAATCCACCTTGACCGAACGTCGCCGACGCTGGGGACTCTTCCGCAAGTACATCTCTATGCGGACACGCATTCAGTTCAACTACCTCCTTTCGGAGCGCAACTTCCGCGGACGCGTACTGCTCGATCACGCCGAGAAAAAGCTGGACATCCATGTCGAGCCCGACATGACCAAGGCCTCTGATTCTGGACGGCAAGCCAAGACCCTCAGTGGTGGCGAGAAGTCCTTCTCGACCATTTGTCTGTTGCTCAGTATCTGGGAAGCCATGGGATCTCCGATTCGATGCCTGGACGAATTCGACGTCTACATGGACAGCGTCAATCGTGCTCAAAGCATGGGTCTAATGATCCAGACCGCGCGACGCTCGGTTGGACGGCAATTCATCCTCATCACGCCGCAGAGCATGAGCAACGTTGATTTGGGCGACGATGTCCACGTTCACAAGTAAGTTCTTCTATTCTGTTTACTGCAATAAGTTTCTATCACTAACTGCTCGTTCTAGAATGGCTGATCCGGAACGTCGCCGCGAGCCAGGACAAACTGCGCTCAATTTTGGCGCGGCTTGAGCGACTACTTCTTGACGAACTTGATGCCCGCTTCTTTTCGATCCACGACATGATACCACTTTTAGTATGAGACGTTGTACAAACCTTGATACCGTGCCTGCGAGGCCGCTGCTGAACCTTCTTCAAGCTTGCTTGCTTTTCTTAAGTGCTCTAGAACTCTGCATGCCTTCACATCATGAGCCTTTCTTGGTTCGTTCATGCGCTAGCTGATCACTGTAAGCCAGAGGTAAAGTGACAGGCACGCGCGACTTCTAATGCCTGCTGTTTGCATTGATGGAATGCTGATGACAATGGTTTGCGAGGTGGCTGAGAGTTTCGTTTGAGGTGAAGACATGAAGCGCGACGTGAAGTCGAGGGGCTGCTGGGCTTGAGAGTGGTAAGATAAGCTGCATCATGCTGTGCGACGTTGCGGGCCGTATATGCAGCTTCTTGAGCATAACTGCCGCGAGCACCGTTTGTGGCGTGCGTGAGAGCTCACATGCAGTCCGAGGTGAACTGTGGGTTCTGGTGATTGAGGCCGCATTCACTCCACACCGCAAAGTTTTCTCGATTCTTTTCTCGCAACTGTCCTAACTTCCTCGACTACATACCTTACCAAGACCGCCTCTGGACATCTGGACATCCCTCGAGAATTTAGAGCCGACAAACGACTTACAGCACCTCGAGCCAACTCGCGACGAACCCGCAAGATGCCTTCTCGAGTAGACGGCTCGATTCCCTCAGAAGGCTCCGTGGCTTGGGTCGACCAACTCCCTATCACGTCCATCAAATTAGAGGCCTTCAAACGCCCCTGCTGCGTCAAGAGCGCCGTCTCCAAATCCAACGGCCACTTCACATACGAAATCGTGTTCGGCGGCAGCTGCTCTCTGTGGGAGGGCCGTGTCCGCGTGCCCGAAAAAGACACCAGCGTCGAGATCCGTCTAGCCTGGAATAACCACGTCGAGCAGCATCCCAAGGGCTCTGAAATCGAACCTATGCCATTTATCGTCAATCCTCGGAACGAGTTCGGTTGCGATTCTGTCGTGGGAAATATCATCGAGTCGGGTCAGAGGGTTAAGGGCGGACCGTGGTGGTACAGGCGGACATTACAGGTTCAGATCGAAGATAGGATGTACGATGGGTCCGTGTACATGCGGAGGACGGATGCGAGAACGTGCGCCGCGATCGAAGTCGCCAAAGAGAGGATGGCGCATGCTTTTGACGATGAGAGAACTGCTGCGGAAGCGATCAGGTCGATTGAGGAGGTTCCGGAGAAAGTGAAGGAAAAGAAGACGTTCGATTTTGTGACGTATCCGCAGCAGGGAAGGGGAGTGGAGGTTATAGCTGATGATGTCCATGGGTATGATTTGTGGAAGCATCGTGTTGCAGTCACGAGTGTGAGGAAGGTGGGAATGAGGAGGGATGTCAGGTTCCGTTTGCTTTTGCCGGACGATGAGGAGTTCTGGTTCCAAGGTACATTGGAGGACGACATGAAGAGGGGACGCTTTGAGCAGCTCGAAGTCGGAGAGTGAAAGAATCGAGGGATGACGAGGACTTGTGAGTGTAGGACAATATCTTCTCAGTGGGTTCACTGTTGGCTATGCCGCTCAGATTGGAGACAGCCTGCGATAGAAATGGGTCAGAAGGTCAAGGAGGGACTGTCTCACGGCAAGGAGATGTTGGATCTCATGGCCATCAACCTCGCCGGCACTTGCTGTGATGGCATTATGGAACCACTCCATATATCAGTCGCAATACATGCTCCAATTCTCAAATTGTGAAATATGACGCGCCGTCGATGATCAAACGACAAAAAGATGGGGACTTGAGGACAGACGTGAAGACGAGATCACGTGACTGTCTGAGTCAGCAACAAGTTTCACTTCCGCCTCGTCGACGCCAACCAGGGGCGCTCGCCAATTGCAGACGCGGTAAATGAGCAAAGCCAATGCGGCCTAGATGACTGCCGCCGCGCGCGAGCAGGCGCGAAGACGATTACCATGCCTCTCATCTTCATTCTTCCGTGAGTATACCAAGCTAAGTCGCTCTTTTCCATTCTTCACAGCACTGGACCGGTTCCACGCGCACAAGTGAGCGCAAGTCGCGACCCAATGGCCGAAAAAGAATTCCACATCAGCAAAGAGACCCGCGTTCCAGAATGGGAGCACGTCGCAGCAGCACGGGCAGAACAAGGCGGCAACATCGAGGGCAACAATGGCATCAAGACGCATCGCAGTAGTCCATTCGGCACGACAGCAGCATGGTCCAGCACCTTCGACCGCGTCCTCCCACCGCACCGCACATACCTCCGTCTCAGCCGCAAGCGCTTCCTCATAGTCCTCCTCTGCGCGTTCCTTGCCCTCCTCGCCCTCATCATTGGCCTCGCTGTGGGCCTCCAAAGCTCGTCCAAAACCCAGAATCTCCCACTTCCTTCCAACGCCGAAACCCACACGGGAGAACTCACATATTACGCGACCGGCCTCGGTGCCTGCGGCTACACAAACGCAGACGGCGACAAGATCGTCGCAGTCTCCCATCTCCTCTTCGACGCAGCAGGCTCGACGTCAAATAATGGCGGGAATTCGAACGCGAATCCTCTCTGCGGTAGAATGCTGCGCGCGAAAAGGTACAATGCTGCTGCGGCCGAGGAGCGCAGTGTAGACTTGAAGGTCGTCGATCGCTGCACGGGATGCCAGCCCACCGATTTGGATATAACACAGAAGGTGTTCGAATACATGGCGGATGTCGATCAGGGCAGGGTCGATGTTACTTGGGCGTGGTTGTAATTTGTGAGTTGGAGCTGGTAATTGGTTGGAAGGAATATCTTGCGCATTGATACCCCATGGAAGAACAAGTTGATTAGACATTGCAAGCTGATGTTTACAAATCCCTTTCAGTTTGGGTCTGAATTTCGAGACCAAATACACATTTCTACTTTCAGCCTTCCTCATTGGCGCTGTCTCCTTCTCGCTGCAATCGACGAAACTGCCACCTGGCAAGCTGGAAGGCATGCGGGTGCGATTGCAACGACCATGCTTGCCTTTTCGACATGCCCTGCACTTTCATCTCAAACCTACATGCCCATATCATCACCACAGCTTGCCCCAATCTGCATCTTGCGTCGCATCCAGCACAATCGACACGAGCATATCAAGAACCACCCACCATAACATCCATCACATCAATATGAGCATCCGGAAGAAACCAGCTTCAGGCACCGCCTCCGCTCGCCGAGCAATCGAATATCCATATCGCGCACCCCAGCTTCGCAGAATCCGCGAGGCCTACACCAAATTCTACCTTTCTCGTAGAGACTACATCAAACGCCTCAAGAAGGAAAACTTGGAAAGCACTGTAGTGGTCCCGCCTCTTGCAAGATACCTCACCACGCTCGAGGAGTGCTCACTCTGTGAGTTGAGCAACATCGCACGAGATATCGAGTACAAAGCACACGAGATGGCGCAACGGTACGAGGACTTGATAAGGAGCTTTACGGAGGAACTTGAGAGGAAGCATAGGGAGGAATTCGAGCGGTGGGAGAAGACTACGGTGTACAATTGTGGTGGGCACTCACAAGAGGAGGAGAGGTTCGCGGATTGTGAGGATGGGTATGACGAGATGGATGAGGGTCCCGAGCTCGTAGAGATTGCCGACAGGATGGAGAGGCTGACCACGGAGGTGACGGAAGTGCGGGTGGACGAGACGGCGGTGTGTGAGGACTCCGTGATGGGAAAAACGCCACCAGCTGAGTAGCGCAAGGGACATCTTCAATTGAGCATTTGGCCTGTTCGGAGAAACTTTCGCTGGATTTGTATATTGTATGAAACGCTCTCGAGGAGTCGGGGTTATTGCTTTTCGCGATTAGGAGTTTTAGTCTGGTCAATCTCGTAAATGAGCAGAGTTGAGCATTCTCATGCATCTTTCGGGCCAAACTCATCCGGTATGCTGTGCCCTTCATCCGCCTGTAGTGGTCTGTCCTCCTGAGTGCGCTCTACCGGAGCGGTCACCGAATGCGATATTACTTCTGTCTCGTCGTCAATCAGAACCTCTTTCCTCATAGTCATGTTCTGCTCCTTGGCCGAGCTGTGTCTATTCGTCGCAGCAGTAGACGAATAGACAGAGTCAATACTGACGCGCTGTATCCGCTTGGCTTCTTGTGCTTGACTCTGACGGTCTCGTCCGATAAAGGAACCTATTTGCGTAATCCCGCCCGTGCGACCGATGCCGTATTTTCGCTGAGTGAATCGGTCCATACACGACAGTACAGAAGGTCCGCTTTGGCGCTGATGGAACGCCAGAGTCTCAGCTGGGTGTGCTCCGCCGTTGTTTTCGCCGATCAAACGTGGATAGAAATGCCGCAGGAAGAGTCGCATCGTAGGTAAGCAGGCGCACACGATGATCAGGTTGGCTTCGATGCAGACCCATGTCGCGGGAGTCACGATAGCCCATGACACTAGAATTCGTCAGCAGCTATTGATCATGCGTTGCGAACATATCGACAGAGTTGCCATGGTATCTTGTCGACGATGGAGGCATGCTCGTATCTCTCGTGATCAAGGCAAATCCGAGGTTACTAGCATGCTCATGATGACACTTACGGTCCACATCCTTCAATAGAGGTATCAACAAAGCCAAGCGGACTAGACTTATTACCATCGTCCTGCGGAAAAGCAAAGTGGTAAGCTCAGGTTCCACGTGTATCGCGCAAGATTGCTAGTACACACGCACAGTGACCCAACACCGAAAATGAGCATGATACCCACTTTCTGCCTGAACGCCAGATTCAGGCGGTTCAACAAAGGCATCGGAAGAATCTGCGCACGATCCGCGGTAAGTCTCAATTCCATCACTGCTCTTCCTTGCAATCATTGACCTACTAGTATGATAATGTCTGTAGCCGCATTCATCCCCGCCATGGCGAGATAAACACTGCCTCGATTGATACAATGGCCATATATAACAGTTGCATCCCAGACGCGCTCCAGTGGAATGCAGGCAAAAATAAGTGCGGAGGTCGCAGCAGTGGCGAAGCTGGTAACAAAAGCCATTGTGGCGTAGATCGAGAATATGAACCACTTTTCCGGTGAGATCCGAAGGTAGAGCATCAGAATGGAGACTTTCGCCAATGCAGTCATCCAGACGTATATAATGACAGAGACCCCCGTAACGCGGATCATAGTCTTGAAGTCCGGCACGCTCAAATCCCAGACGTGGACGCCTTCGATCTTTTGCATTTTGAGATAGATGATCAAGACTTGAACTACCACCGACAAGGCCTGAACTCGGTCAGCGAATGCATCATCGCTCATGCGATGTGTGATCCTACCTTTGAGAGAACCAATGCTACATCGTCGAAGCCGAATCGTCGCGCCAGAAAGACCTTTGTGTAGACCCGGATCATGAGAAATATGGCTGCGATAAACATGCCGATTATGGCCGCCACAACGCCGGAAAGAGTATCCTTTGTGCGCGGATGAAGCAGGTCTGAGGTCACTCCGGGAGGTGGGCTCGCGGCTGGCGTCTGCGCCAAATCGGTCGTAGACATGCCTGAGACTGCGTCGCCTCCTGCATGAGGCACGCACTGAGTTGACGTTTACCGCTGCTTCGATTGTATGCCTGTGATTTCCGGACAAACAGTTGTCGCGATGGCACCTTAGCAATGCGTATAAGTTGTCGGGAAAGAAATTCGTGCCGCGATTCTTTGAGCTTTGAGCGCATGTGCTCCTCGCTCTCCGTCGTTGATCGAGGTCTTCGGTTTGATGTTCCTGCTTTGCTTGCGTCTGCGCATCGGCCGCTACTACAGCAAGTGTCCACATCGACTACCTAGGTAGCCTTGGACGTGCATCTCTACCGATCAAAAGCCGAATATATTAGCTTTTCGTGACATGCAACTTGGCAAACATTGAAATCCAAGCATTTCTGCACGTCGCCAATAAGGTCAGTCCATGAAGATCAGGGGAATCCCTATAGCAGCTGTCGTTGTCAGTGAGCTACTTCAACACCTTCGAGGACGTCAACGCTCCACGGTATTGTCATTCTGAGAAGGTCGTATTGCCTGAACGCGAGTCTCGCCTTCTACCATGCGTGAGGATGCTCTTTCCAGCAGACTCTATGACTATAAGCAGCTCGCGCTGAGTCGGGATTCTCATGGGTCTCGACGACTTGGCGGGATAGAACGGAGACCAGCCATTGAACCGTATCGGACATGTGAAGAAAACATCCTCTGAAGGATCTGCGGGGCCGTGTTGAGACGCGGGACCTTCCCGGTAAGGACTTCTCTACGCCATAACGTGTAAGAACCACTGTCAAGGCTTGGATGCAGGAGATGCTGCTGTAACTCGAGGTTGAGCGCTGCGAGGGCAAGAAAACACGAGTTAGGGTTGCCCAGTTCAGGCGTGAGGCACACGCAGCCTTGCAAACTATGCTTCTTCAGGTCAACCCAACGCACGGCAGAGCTGTCCGGGATCGGCCGGCCGGGAGGCGTATGTAATGTAGGCTGCTAAACCAGAGAATGCGCATCGGCTCAAGACAACCAATTGCGACATGACTCCAGCAATTCGCGTATGAAGATTGCAGCGGTCGTACACGGTACAAAGTGCGTATAAGATAGCAGTGATTGAACAGATGATGTGACCGGACGTGGGAAGGCGGTATTAGCTCCGAACATGGACCAGGCCATCACAGCCGGCGCCATCCCTACGTCCGGCAAAGGATGCCGAGCACGGTAATGTTTGTGTGTACACGTACTGTAGGGGCCTTCGCATGTCGTTTTGGGTCCATCACCGCCGAGGCATAACGTTGGTGCGCGGTGTGCTGCACAGGGACTGGGCTGGTGAGTTGCTTGTGACGAGGTTCGCTGCACCATGAAGCCGCCACAAAGCTGTGCTCAAATATTGTCAGCCACTGCAACCTTTCCCAGAGACGCCGACACGAGGCATATGCGTCCTCGACCCGAGCAGTTCCCATCGAATCACTCGTACGTATGCAATGTAGTCGGTCTTTGCTGGCATGAATTGATAGATTAATGATCAACCTCCAGCATCTCGGGGCACTTCAAAGCCAGGCTGGCGGCTGCACCGGAGGAGACCGCTCAAAGCATCTTGCCCTGATCGAATAGCTCGGCGCCGAAAGATCATTCCCAGGGCCACAGGGACCTGCTGTGGCCATGCACAAGGGCTGTTGAACGCTCGTCTGGAAAATCGGCCAGAACGTCGACTGAGGCGTACTTCGGGAGCACTCGTACGAACCGAGAAGGACTGGGGTCTAGTTTCATGTTGCGCGCGTTCAGCATCATAGCAATGGACACGAGTTGAACGAGAGTGAACTTAATTCTGTTCGTGCAGGTGTGAAGAAGGTCCATCAAAGATCTGCCGGCCCGCTCGGTCTGGGCTGTGGGCAGTGGCGCCAAGACTCTCCCTCTCCCTCTAACACCGTGACGTTGAAGACGATGCACCATCATCAACATCATCACCATGATCCGTGTTCCAGCTCCACACAACCTGCTGAGGAAGGTTTACTGCCACTCCTCGGCTGTGTGCGCTGCATCAAAGGCGTGAGACACATGCGACGCTCAACAGAATCTTTCACGCCATGACAGCGCTGTTCCTCAGTACAATGTCATCTATCATCCGTGTCCATCCACCGGTGACGAAGATTATTGGACGATTCCGTATCACAAGAATTGAAGTCAGTGCCGGAGTTTCATGTCTGGTTCCCTGACCGAAGATATCAGCCATGCAACCCAGACACTTAGTCTACGACGACAGCGATAAGCCATCCACCAGTGTCGTACTTTGCAAGCCGCTCGATCCTGAATCCTATCAGCTATATGATAGCACGCTAAGCGTTAGTTCAAAGTTCGCAATAGCGACAGCTCCGAGCGGTATCGCCTACATTCCAATATATCATGACCCACCACACCTTCGCCAAGCTCGCAATCACGTCCATTTTGGGACAAGTGCGCGAGGCGCCTGTGGTATATGATCTAACGCGAACCCAGGCCAAATCAAAATTGCACATTTCGTGTGTTCCCAACATCGAGTCCACAAGAGCAAAGTCGCCCACATCACTGACAATCGACGCACACGGACATGTCTCAATCACCGCTGAACATCGCCGTCCTCGGCGTAGGCAGGATTGGCAGCACAATAGCCTTCCAACTATGCCAGATCGGCAACCACAAAATCACAGGAATCGCCAGACCAAGATCAAAACGCTTGGAACAACTTCGCCAAGACGACGGAATCATAACCACAAAGCACAAGAAAGCCAGCATCACAACTCTCGACTCCCTCAATCCCCAAATTCCCTACGATCTCATAATCGTAACTCTTTTAGGCCACCAAGCCCAACCCCTCCTCCCAACCCTCCAACAAAGCTCCGCAAAATGCATCCTCTTCATGTTCAACACCTTCACACCCGAAAACCTTATCGAAACAATCGGCCAAGAAAGAACCGCATTCGGGATGTCATTCTTCCAAGCTAATCTCAAACCCGATGGCCGTCTCGAAAGCAAAATCACCGGCCCTGGAACGCAAAAGACCGTCGTGAGCGATCCTCGCTGGGTCGCACTCTTCTCATCCTCGGGCCTCCCAGCCGAATACGAACCGAATATGCCTCTCTGGCTCCGCTGTCATACGCCCATGACCATTGCGCATGAAACCACCATGGCCAAGGGATATCGGCGAGGTTCTGGGGTCTCGTGGGGCGAGGCGATGGACACAGCGAACGGGATTCGAGACTGTTTTGCGTTGATTCGCAAGCTGGGACACGAAGTGTATCCGAAAGGGAAGAGGAGAGTGAATGCTTGCCCGAATTGGATCATCGCATTTGGGTTCTGGTTTCTGTCAAGGTTGAAGAGTCTGAGAGAGCTGTTCGTGACGGGAACGCCGGAGTGTGATGCAATCATCGATGCGATGGCCGAGGTGGCAGAGGAGGCTGGTTTGCAAAAGGAGGCTGAGCGGGTGAGGGCATTGAAGCCTGTGAGAGACGACCCGCAAAGAGTGAAGCACGGGTGAGATAACGTGCGAGGTCATGAAGTACGTTAACACGTGGTAGCTCCGCCAACTTTGTTGTGATGTGCCAACGGGGACACAGATGACACAACAATCCGGTCCGGTGGTAATGAAGGAAGTAACGCAGCGGCAGTGGAACAACAGGAAGCAGGCAACAGAAGAGCGGGACTGGAGGCAAGCAGAAAGCAACACAAAACAAATGACAAGCAACAGGAAGCACGTTGGTGACTCAGGACAGGAGTCTCATTTCATGGCTACTCTGAAGGTATCAAAACAGTCGTATCATGCTGATGTCTCAGGTTCCATTGCAATGTGTGCTCCACCTCCCATCAAGCCATCCAGGTCAAATCATCGAGAGTTGCAGTGATGTGTCAGATCAAAGAACGATCAAGGCTTCTTGTCGGCCTTGAGATCGGCCTTCTTGTCAGCGATGTCAGCCTTCTTGTCGGCAATGTCGGCCTTCTTGTCGGTGATGTCGGCCTTCTTGTCGATGTGGTCGGCCTTCTTGTCGATCTTCTTGTCGGCGTGGTGATGGTGGTGGTGGAACATGTTGTCCTAGTGCTTGTCCATCCCGAGCGCACCCTTGACCTTGTCGGTCACGCTCTCGTCGCCAGTGCGGGAGACCTTGTCGGCGGCGGACTGGGTGGTCGACTTTTGAGAGTCTGGGACGGCGTCGCTGGGAGATTGTCAGTGAGGAGTGACGGAAAGATGGACTCAGGGCGTGACACACCGGGCAACCTTGTCGGCAGCACCACTAGTCTTGTCGCCGACCTTGTCGACAGTGGACTTGGACTTGTCTGGAGTGACCTTGTCGGCGATCTCTGTGGAGGCACAGTCAGTGGCAGAAGCAACAGGCGATGACGGGAGCCGTACTGTCGGAGATGTCCTTGCGGCTAGCGTCAGACATGTTGACGGTGGATGGATTGGTGATTGGTTGAGTGCTTGAGTGATTGCTGGAGGACTGGTTGAAATATGTTGTCGATTGCTCGAGGGATCGAAGTGGTGTGTGTGTGGAAGAGAGGAGAAACGCTTGAGGTGGGAGATGGCTGCTTATATGGAAGGCAGACAGGCAATTGCCAACGCGTGACGATTACGCGGTTGCCACGACAGGTCCTGCCTCTTGCACATGCCGCCTTCCACAAGCACACCGCGACCTGGCAGGCACACAATGACCGGTCTGCTGCCACTGCTGATTGTGATCATTGTCAGTGCCCTAAAATCACCAGTACAAGGGCGTTCTGGTCTGCCACCTGACGCCACTTTCCACGAAACCTGCTTCACCTTCCCGTCGGTGAGGTTCCTGCGCGTGATGCAACAAGACCCTGCCGCCTGCGAACACAAACCCAGGCAATCGCGCAGCGTCACTCGCTCCAGAGCACGAAGGGACGTCCATAAGCACCGCCGCGTCCCTGAACGTATCACCCATCGAACCTGCTGGGATGGACTCGGTGCGTGGAAATGTCGAAGAGAAGAAAGAGAGCAGACGATGTCGGACATGTTAGTACGTGCGGTCGAACAGCCCGTCCTGCACCAATATGCCCTTCCTCCTGCGTGGCTTCCAGGTGTCGGATTGTCATGGACGCTGGCAGCGAGAAGAACTGTGTTGAGCGCGTCGGCTGTTGGCTTTGTCGAGGAACAATGCGGTGGTGGTGACGTGAAGTGAGGTTATGCCTCAAGCTACGATGTTTCAGGCGCTGGCACATACTTGCAATATCACACCGCGCAGTGATGTTGACTTCACAGAGAGCTGCGGTCACCAGTGAAGGTTGACTCCACCTGCTTCGTAACGGCTCGTTCAATGTCATCCTCTGCACAACCCCTTCACTGTTGTTTGCGGACATCCCAGCCTCGCAATCATCGCTCGCTCTAAGGGAGACCACTCTGAGCTCGTCTGTCCTCATTGGCTCACATATCCAAAGCGATGGTTTACCGAGATCGCAAGTTGGCAGAGAGCACACTGCTGGAACCAGCACCCCGCAGATGTGGAGCTTCCGCATCAGCTCAGAGCCCACCTTCATCCGCAGCACCTTCCATCAATGTTCGCCCGTACATTTGTTCGAACCCGACTGTCGAATCTCAGGCCATCAGCACGAACTATGGCGAGCAATATTAACCTCGAGCGCTACAAATTGATCTTCTTCGCCCCGCCGCAAGACCTGCCAAAGATCAAAGAAGCCATCTTCGCAGCTGGTGCAGGTCGATATCCCGGACCTGGAGGCTATACGGAATGTGGTTTTGCAACTCCTGGAGTTGGGCAATTCAGACCTGGCGATTCTGCGAATCCGCACATTGGTGAGAAGGGTAAAGTGGAAGAGGTAGGGGAGGTGCGGTTCGAGACTATCTGCGTTGGTACGGATGTCGCGAAGGCGGCTGTCGAGGCGTTGAAGAAGTAATGTCATCACTCTTGGTGCAGCTCAAGAAGTATGCTGACGACTGAAAAGGGCTCACCCGTATGAAGAAGCTGCATACGAGGTGTACAAAATGGAACCATTTTAGTCACATTCATGAGGGTCTCCACTCGCTCCTGCTGTCAATGCGTACGATTTGCCTTCCGAAAATGGTATCGCTGCTGCTCGAGTGCAGCGTTCTCTGTTTCGTAAGTCGCGATGCATCACGTTGAGATATCAAGGTACTTGCCTCGACGCTCTGATGGAGCGTTGTTGCAGACAAGATCGTTCTCAACAACCCATCACAACCATTCATTCAAATCCATCGCGAACACCCACCCATAGGACTTCAAGGCAACCCCGCTCAAGATGTCTTACCCCAGATACGCCGAGCCTACCAACGTGGAGCCTTTTCGAACCCTCAGACTGATGCTCTAGCGCGATCGTCCAGTCGCAGAATTCCAAAGCTACATCGCATACATCGAGCCTCAACAGCTTGCGGGTGCGGCACGATACGTCCTCGATGCCCTGTACTACCACGAGGCTCTCAGGCATACCGTTTCAGTTAGTGCTCATGGAATGGGAGTTATCTCATGGATATGGACTCTCCCAGTGGGCCGCCCTGGTTTTGATCCTGCTCGTGGCGATAGGAGATCGGTTCTAGAGCACATGGTCACGATGTACAGTACACTCAAGGCAACCCACGAGAGTATTCGATGGCTGTATGAGCAGGTCGAACATTATGAGCAGAGACAGAGAGCTGCTGGCTACTTCAGTGGTGGTTATGGAAACCAGGGAGGCCCATCGAACCAAATCAATGGAAATTGGCGGGGCTATGCAAACCATGATGATGGCAATCGGGGAGGCGCATCACACCAAATCAATAGCAATTGGCGGGGTGATCCAAATCAGGATGATGCCAATCGGAGAGGCGCATCACACCGAATCAACGAAAATTGGCGCCAAAATTGGCGGAGCCCTCCAGATCAGGATGATAGTAGCCGGAGTGGCCCTCCAAACGAAGTCAATGAAGATCAGCCAGGTTCTTCAGATCAAGGCGATAGAGATCGGCGAGGCTCTTCAGGGTCGCCAGGCGGTGTGACCGTCGATGCAACGATTTCCGCCAGTGACTCAGCAGCTTCGGAGCCAGCGGACGAGCATAAACGCGAACCACCTCGACACCCGGGCCCCGCTTGAGAGGGAGATCGGAGCCTTTGATGTAACACTTAGTATTGGGAAGTGAAAGAAACCAATTAGAAAATTTGCAAAGCTCTCGCGCTTGTGCTGGAGTATATGGGAGAAGGAACATCGTTGAAGCATAGCGAATCATGGCAACACTGTTTCAAAGGACATACGCAGCAACATTGGGGAAAGGCATCACTCATTTGGAGGTCACATCAGCTTGAGGAATATCGATACCTGTATGGCAGCACTCGAGCAATTCAAATGGTACCATGTCACTTCACTAAATCTTTGGTCGACTGGGAAACCGTTCGGCCTTCCACAGTGATTCAGTTCCATGTGAAATCCGTGAGAGATGTGGCTCGCGAGCCTCGATCCAAAAGTTCGCACAATGTGGTCGAGCAGCCAGCCAATATAGATGACCGGCCGAACCCCAATGTCAACGCTCGTCCTCAGCGATGTGGTGTCATCGTTAAGTCGCCAGACACTCTGCCGCTCGATTATGGACTACATGCGAAACAGAATAGAAGCCGCTTCTGGCTTCATATTCTGCTTGCCCTGTTCAACTCACATCCGTTGTAGAGCGACTGTTTTTGTTTTTCGTGAACGCCTTCTCGCGATTGGAAGCTACGCCCTTCTTTCCTAGGACGAAAAGCCCCACACCATGTTTGTACCTCTAATGCCCTTTCCATCACCCACAGTTCTCCAAGACCTTAGGGTTCATCCAGCTTTTAGATACGCCCTAAACAGCGTAAACCCCAACGATTATCCTCAGCAAACTGGTGCAGTCGATAAGTCGTCAGAGAATCTTGACGCTCGACTCCATGTGTCGATGCGGTCATTAAAGTCAACTTCGTTGTCTTTTGACGTCCCGATGGATGAACCCGCTTCGTTGCAGGGCGACTGTTTTGCACATTTTTTGCCTCCTGTCCTCGCAACTGAACCACAATCTTCTTTTTTGAAGCCATATCGAACGTTGTGCCACTTCCGCACCTTCGATGCCATTCTGACCGTCGTGTTAGATGGCTTCCGTTGTGATCAAGACTTGAAACATGACTTGATTCTGCCCGCTTTTCAACGATCGTCTTCGGTAAGATGGTCTAGGCAGTAAGTCGTCAGCTTTTCTGCTGATGCTTGATATAGTACCAGATGGGAGCCGTGAAGGCTAGGTCCGAATTGAGGTCCAGACGCCCATACGTCTGCCTCTGCCACCCTCTGGTTGGTGGCGATCGTTTTGTGTCATGTGCAGCTGACTTTGCCATCAGACCACCGCATTCCAACGCAGCGCTTGTGAGGAGAAAAGGGCAGTACAAGATATTTCATTTTGAGTTTTGAGTCCTGAGTCTGTACACTCGTTCCACTGCATGCCTTTTTGGACGTAGTAAACGAACTAGATCCACTCTCTTCTCGGACGCCAACCAGTCCTTCTAGACCATCAGCATTAGTCTCCATCCAAGAAATACCTTCTCCGTATCCTCAGGTATCTCAACATCACAACCAGGGGGGTATATCCAAGTCAAAACCCGCCTCCATTCCCCTGACACTTATCCCACCATCATTAGTCACCTCCGACGTAGCTAATCCACATCATCGTCACCAACCCCAGTCCCCGCAGACACCGCTTTACTAGGGTAAAAGTCGATCTTTCCGCCCGGCTGTAGGACTCCAGAGCGATCGTACATACTCCTCGCTCGCAGGAAAGGATCCAATTTCCAATAGTTTTCCGCAAGACGTTGTGCTATTCGTGGTCGACCTTCACCTTTATCTTCGTTATGTATCCATGCTTGAGTTTCCTGCTCGTAAGATTTCACCAGTTCCTGTCTTTCGGCTAGGAGTTTATCGCGGGTGGCAGTGTCTTCGATCTGGGTGTCTTCGTTAGGTTGAGGTTCCGGGTAGCTGTAAGTGTAGTCTTCGTCGCCGCCAAGTTCTTTCATAATGCGGTCTCGGGGGATGAATTCTTCGAGTTCGTTGACGTTGGAGGCGAAGTGAACTTTGGAGGCTACCACGGGATCAAGCCAGCCGCGGATGATCTTCCAGATGCCTTGGAAGATCCAGGGAGACTTGTACACAACAACGCTACCGAGGGACTCTGGGTAGTTTGCTTCGAAGCACTTGATCATGAATTTCACGGGAGTGTAGTCCATGTTGGCCATGGAGAAGTCTGTCATGTCAAAGACGATGGTCTGCCGCGAATCAACGTTAGCTGTGCATCTACGCCACCCTACCTCTGCACTTACCGCCGTATCGACTGGAGGTCGGAGCAACATCCGCGCAGTCTCTATCGTGTACACGGTATATCTCTCCAAACTCTTCTCGCTCTGCTCGCCCTGGCGATGCAGCCGGACCCTCACGTAACAGCACGGTCTCCCATCCTTGTCTGTCCCGTGTAAGAAGCTCTTGCCCATTCTCAACTGCGCCAGGAAATCCTCTCCCTCTTTCTTTTCGGCAGCATTTGAACTCTGACTCTCCCGCAGAGCATGCCCTTCACCTTTGATCATGATGTCGTCATCCACATGCATTTCCACTAGACGCCAGTGCATGGTCGAGATGAGCATGATGAGAGCTGCCTGGACGTCCCATTTACGAGCTCGCAGGAAACGAAGAAGAAGCGCATCGGGATCGTCGTGTTTGGAGAAGGACCATAAAGCAGCGCGGATCTGCTCGGGCGCGAGAGATTTAAGCGCTTGCTCATACTCTTTCGTCTGGCCGTGCTTGTCGTTGGTCACACCCTCTGCCTCATCCGCCTTGTCCTTCTTGCTGCTGCGCCATGAGGAGAATCTCGATTTCTTCTTGGTATCCTCTACCTCTGGCTTGACTTCTGTAGACGTCCGTGGTGGGGCGGGCGTCGTGCCGTTGGTCGCGTGCTCAATTCCCGCAATGTCAGAGAGGGCAATCCACATCTCTTTGAGCTTCGTCTCTTGTTCGGCCGTCAAGTTTCCGGGTCTTCCGGGCGCATCCCCATACGGCGCCATGTTTGGATCGATGGAGCCCGCGCTTGGGGCCTCGTCCGATACTGATGTAGCTGAAGATGATGACTGCGAGTATTGAATGCCGATATATGCGACTCCAATGGAGATGATGCCAGCGACGGCGAGATTGGTCAAACTGACCGCGCTGTGTTTAGGCGACGAGGATGTAGGTGGCTGTGTCGTTAGTTTGCATGCGTAAGATGAAGTGTGGGACCCGCGTTGAGTAATGAATGAGCGCGTGGGCGCGGAGACGGCGGAGTATCGACAAGAATGGCGGAGGACGACAGGGCAGCGGAGCGCAGAGGACATGTAGAGGGACGGGAGGACGGAAGGTGGTGGAGGATGAGAATATCGAAAATGGACAGCTCCAATTCACTTCTCAGTCAGCACATCCTCGTTCGTTCCTTGTACGAGCAGAGCAATGACGCTGATCGCAATCCGGACCGGACCCCTCGCCAAGCCCTCCCATCAAACAACACGTCTTCCCATACTCCAGCACGCGTCGCAACGCCTACCGCGCCATTGAACCATCCCGGACCTTTTCCACCATCATCATGGCCACCACCGCTACTCCTGGAACTGATGATACGCGCCGGCGCTCCGCGTCGCACTCTCGCACGCGATCCGGCGCAATTCCTTCGCGACCCACGACACCCCTCCGCCCACCATCTCGCACCTCTCTCCGAGCCTCCCAATCAACACCCACCGCAGGCTCCAACCTCGGCACGGATTTCCACCCACTTTCGACACTCGAACCATCTTTTGGCGAGCTCTCGGACGCTATGGCCGACCTAGAAGCCAACATGATGCATCTACAACTACTCAACGACAGTATCAGCCGCTTCAACGAAAACTTCGGTGCCTTCCTCTACGGCATGAATATGACTGCTTTCTGCGTAGACTTTCCTGAAGCCCCAATTCCGCAAAGTTATGCGCGACACAAGGGCGATTACAATCCATTGGATGACTCGCCGTTTCGTCTGGATGGTGCTGGACAGGGTGCTGGCACAGGAAGAAGGGAAGGTGATATAGAGGCGACTTTCATGACGAGTGATACGAGTGGCTTCGTGGAGAATCCCGAACCGAGTACGATAAAAAAGAGTGCGGCAAGTAGTAGCAAATTCAGCTCTGTGCCGGGGAGTATGAGTAGGCCGGGGCAGTTCAACCCGCGAGGGAGAGGGGCGAACGCGGGTGCCGGGAGGGGAGGTGCTGCTGGTAGAGGCACTGCTGCCGCCGGACGGGCCCGTGGAAGTGGTATCGCTAGAGGCGCAAGCACAGGGCGAGGGGGTGTTGGCGGAACGAGGGGCAGCGGCATCGCGAGAGGCGTGGGCAGAGGCAGGGGTGCTAAGTGATGACAGTC
>JAASLG010000251.1:0-30736 GCA_013365235.1 Cercospora sesami | reverse complement strand
AGGTTGAGGGAAGTGGTCGGGTAGGCTGGAGTTCGAAATCCAGAGTAGGTGACGAGCCTCTGATCGAGAGTCGCGCGGTAATGCCAGGAGTCTTCCCCCGTATACTGTACAGTTCGTCAATCCTTGCAGATCCTTGAGAGAATCGAGTTTGAGCAGGAGCAGCGTTTAAACAAACCAGAAACTTTGATGCAAATGGAAGCGGATATGCCCAACACCAACCAGGTGTCTCACCTACCTTTATACATCTCCAATGCTTAGTAGTCCTTCGAGACTACATGTCAAGTGTGGCAGTGTTGTGTCGAAACTGTACAGGGTTCAGAAACATGTAAAGCCCGTATGCTGCCGGCAGCAAGTGCCGGAGCCCTAAGCCCCAACTCCCCTGATCACTCTTTCTGTGTGATCCCTGCTGCGTGTCGTACTGAACGGGGCAATGCAACTTGTCAGCTCTCGGGTATTCTTGCACTATTTGCAAGATTACAGTTTCCACGAAGCTGGCCGGACAATAACGTGTGGAATGAACTCAGGCGGGTGTTTGCTGTGCGAAGACCCTGGGTTGTTAGCATGCAATAGTTTGCTGTGAGCAACATCATGATTGATAGATGCCTTGCTCAACTCTGTAATGTCTAGACTAGAGCAACATGTTTACTGCTGCTCCATCTCTTGCGGCAGTCGCTGCCTTTCCCCAGCTCTGTAGAATACCTTGTCCTCGTCCCTGGCAGCTCCCGGAGACTGCTCTGTGCTACCAGGAACATCGTCAGATAGCACTTGCTCTCGAGCAGACAACAACTGTCGGCTTTTGAAGTGCTTGTTACAAGAATGCCGTCCGGACAAGGATCCGCCCAGACTAATAGTAATACCAATCGACTCGCACCATTGCGTTGTGATAGTCTCTGCATTTCGGTGTTGAGAGGCTCATACTCTCGCCAGCGAGATGCAATTAGAGAGAAGGTCAGCATAGCCATCCAGACCGAGTCACTCATCCTCTTCCTTTGCTGCGCTGATCATGTCCTCTTTACCTTTGCGGCCAACCCCGGCGTGAGTGTAGTCTCGTGGTAACGAAGAGCTCGTCCCACTTGAGGCCAGACTCCTTGGGCGCTCGAGCAGCGCTATCTTTGATCGTGTAGAGTCTCCAGTATTGAAACTTCAAAATCCTGCCGCAAGAGCTTGCCGTACCTCTTTGCTGTTACCGGTTTGGAGTGAACGCATGTGGTCTTTGTCCCATTGCACCAAGTATCCAATGCCACACGCCAGCCGTTGCACGGCTATTCGGTCAACAGTCTTGACCGCTGCGTTTCCAGACATCGTGTCTCCAGTCTTACGCTGCATGATCGCTCAAAGACACATTCGCTGCGCGTGGCTGAGCTTTACGATGGCGCGTTGGAGGCGCAGGCATTGTCGGTGTTTCGCGGCAGCAGTGAAAGTCCATCACGCCCATGGCGCTGCGCAGCAGTCCGCCATACACGGCAGATGAGATCGGGGACTGGGAATATATGTATGTCACGAAAGATGCGATGTCTTGGACTCGGAGGACGGAGACGCGCTCGGAGTCGGAAGCAATGTTTTGCCTGTCGAGACGCGTCGCACAAGGGCTGCTTGTCAGTGCTTAGGGTTTCGTGGAACAAAACTGGTGGGACGACGACGAGGTGTCCAGCCACGCTCTGGTGCCTCTGATACCTCTTGGAGCACATTCTGGGCGTGGTTTGATAATGCTTGCGGCTTTTAGGAGTGATCGGTCGAACAATGCATCCAGTATGGCAATTTTTCCGATTTCTGGAGTTCTGGGAAATGTCAAAGACATCGCAGGCTCCACCTCTCCGACACCGATGTCACCACATCTTTCTGGTCTCGACTGATTAAATTCCTGGAATCGATGAATTGAAGCTAGTTCGTCCAGAAAGGCCACAGAAGAGAGACTGACCAAGAGCTTATCGGAATAGTGAGTATCAAGATGAAGTGAAGTCCAAAGTGGGAGTCGCGATGCCCCTCCACGACTCCGTCATCGGCCTGCTCCCGACGACATTTCTAAGCACCAGCGAAGAAGATACAAACACATTTCCCACAAGACGCCACACGACATCTCTGCACCACAACGACACGCCGCAGAGATGTCACTGAGCGACATCAAGAAAATTGTGCTCGTCCTATCGGGCAAAGGCGGCGTCGGAAAATCCAGTGTCACCACCCAACTCGCCCTCTCGCTTTCCCTCCAAGGCCACTCCGTAGGCGTCCTCGATGTCGATCTCACCGGCCCTTCGATCCCGCGATTCTTCGGCATCGAAAACTCGAAAGTTACGCAGGCGCCCGGAGGATGGCTTCCGGTGCCGATTCATGAAGCGAGAGGGCAGCAAGATGGGAGCAATGCCGAACAGACAAATGGACAAGCAAGGCAGGTGGGAAAGCTTGGAGCCATGTCCCTCGGTTTCCTCCTCGCGAACAGAGGCGATGCAGTCGTATGGCGAGGACCGAAAAAGACAGCCATGATTCGACAATTTCTCACAGACGTGCAATGGGGACAACTCGATTACCTCCTCATCGATACTCCACCAGGCACAAGCGACGAGCACATCTCTCTTGTCGAGACGTTACTCAAATCCGCAACGCAAGAACAACTAGCCGGCGCTGTAATAGTCACAACCCCACAAGCAATCAGTGTCAGCGATGTCAAGAAAGAAATCAACTTCTGCCGCAAAGTCAGCGTAAAAATCCTCGGCGTCATAGAAAACATGGCAGGCTTCGTATGTCCAAACTGCTCCGAATGCACAAACGTCTTCTCAAAAGGCGGAGGACAAGCCATGGCACAAGAATTCCACGTCGATTTCCTCGGAAGCATTCCAATCGATCCGATGTTCATTCGCCTGATCGAGGAAGGAAAGCGACCAAGTTACCCTCAAGGCACGATAATCCAAGGACGCGATATGCAAGCGGACGAAGAAGGAGGTACAGAAGGGCTGTTGGTAGACAAGTATACTGCTTGCTCTCTACAGCCTCTTTTTGAGACGATTACGAAAGATCTAATTACCAAGATTGGAACATGAGAGCTCGCCCGCTTCTCTGATATCCTACCCAAACGCCGCGCTTGTGAACGATCTGCCTGGAGGAGGCCTGTACACTATACAAGATTTGCATTGCGATCTCCATGCGATCACTATATGCAGTTGAGACCCAGAAGCCCACAATCCCTTCGGGTCGACGTGGTAGCTGTCGAGCTACGCGTACTGGGTGTTGGAGTTGGAGTCCGTACCACAACTGTCGAGGTACAAGATGTGAAGTTGTTGGGACCGACGTTGCAGTACGTGAACGTCGAGGTGGTCGTCACCGTTGTCACTGGGAGGACGGTGGTGATCTGAGAGTAACTCGTGCTTCGAGTTGTGCTAGTCGTGATCGACGCGGGCAGAGGCGTGACGGTAACCGTCTGTGCACCGCCCGATGCTGTGCTCGGAGATGGGGCATTGTTGCCTCCACCTTGGTTACCGCCGATACAGTTAAGACCCAAGAGACCACAGTCGCGAGAAGTTGAGCTACTTGCGGCTGCAGGTGGAGAATTGGACGCTGCGGTCGGCGTTGAAGCTGGAGCATTATTGCCACCACCTTGGTTTCCGCCGATACAGTTCAGACCCAAGAGACCACAGTCCCGAGAAGTTGAGCTGCTTGCGGCTGCGGGCGACGGACTTGATGCTGCAGCTGGCGTCGAAGTTGGAGCATTATTGTCTCCACCTTGATTGCCGCCGATGCAATTGAGGCCCAAAACACCACAGTCGCGAGAAGTTGAGCTGCTGGCTGCTGCTGGGCTAGAAGCAGACGTAGCTGGGCTCACACCAGGAGGATATGCCGAGATGCCCCCACCAGCGCCTGTCGAAGCTGACGCGGGCGCGCCAGCAGATTGTGAGCGAGTTGGACCACAGTTCAGACCAAGCAAACCACAATCCTGTGATGTCGCCGAATTGGCTGGCGGTAGTAAAGTTGGCAGCGGAGGCAAGACAGCCGTAGTCGTCGTGGTAGTCGTCGGAGCATTATTAATAGCAGAAGCCTGTCTCGTGCTCGCTTGAGTAGGAATTCCAGTCACGACCAAAGTACTCGTAGCTCCAGAGCCATCACTGATCTGTCTCCCAACCAAAACCACAGAATCTGCAATTGTAGATCCAGTCGCCGAGTTTCCTAGATTCGAAATGAAAACACATTCGTTGTTCTGCTGCGTCACCGCCTCGCACTCTTCCATAACAGAGCACTGAATACTGCAGCGAATGATATCCGGTATTCCTGGCACTGCTGGTACAGCCACAGCAGCCTGTCTGGCGCCATGCATAAGCGACTCTCCTCTCGCGTTGATCGCACCTCCAGCATTAATATTCGAAGTAACATTCGTACTCGCCGGGAAAGTCACATTACAGAAGACCTGATAATTCGCTCCCGAGAAATCCGTATACGTCAAACCATTTCCAGCGGGACAATCCAAGTTCACTGGTGCAGCGCCATCGGTAATCAAGCTGGGAGTTCCCGATCCGACACTGGACTTGTAGAAACAGAGAGATGTTTGAGCGTCGTAGGTTACGCCGGAGCAGCCTGGGACGAAAGCGCAGGAGTTTGCGCAGGAGAAGAGGTTGGGTTGTGGGGAAGAGGCGAGGTCGTAGCCGATGTAGTTGGTGCGGCAACGGATTGTGAAGGCTTGGCCGGAGGGGGCGACGTAGCTGAGGCCGTTATCTGCGGGGCAGTTAAAGACTGGGCGGCGGGTGGAGGTTGGGAGGGAGAGTTCGGGGATTGTGGAGGTGGAGGATGCTGCTGATGATCGTGATGATCCGAGGCCTGGGAGGTTTGTGAAGGGGTTGCCGGGAGTGCTGAGGGATGGTGCGCTGAGTGATGGGACACTGAGTGATGGCACACTCAATGATGGTGCACTGAGCGATGGTGCACTGAGTGATGGTACGCTGAGTGATGGTACGCTGAGAGTTGGCGCGCTGATCGATAGTGCACTGAGCGAAGGCACGCTGAGCGACGGCAAGCCAGATGATGGTACACTGAGTGACGGAACACTGAGAGACGGTAAAGCAGTCGTCAACGGCAGACCAGATGGCACAGAGATGCTTGGTGTTGGCAGAGGCAAGGTGGGACGCGCTGTCGGAAAGTTAGACAGCTGCGAGCAGATGTTACCTGTAGGTCCGGCGAGAATAGCCGAAACTATGGAGTCGTTGCCCGAAAGACCAAGTCCCGTAAGGAGCGAATTGACATTGCAACCCAAGCCGGCGATGATCGATGATAGGGCCTCTGGAATTGGAGCCAATGCTGTAGTGATTGGCAAGGCTGTTGGCAGTACTTCACCGAGCAAAGACGTCAAACCTGGTACGAGGTTTGTCACGTCGCTCAATGGCAATTCGGAGGGAAGAGGCAAGTTTGTAGGCAGCAGTGTAGTCAGACCTGGAATGAGGTTGGTTAGGTCGCTGATTGGTAGCGCAGTTGGTAGCGGCAAGTCCGTTGGCAGCAGTGTCGTCAAGCCCGGAACAAGATTTGTGAGGTCGCTCAATGGCAGCTCAGTTGGGAGAGGCAAGCCTGTCGGCAACAATGTAGTCAAACCAGGTATGAGACCTGTCAGATCGCTTAATGGGAACTCAGTCGGTAGAGGCAAGTCTGGGTTGAGCAACGAGGTCAGACCTGGTACCAAGTTGGTTAAGTCACTCAATGGAAGTCCTGTAGGCACGACCTCGCCCAACGAAGACGTCAAGCCTGGAACCACATTGGTCAAGTCGCTAAGTGGAAGTTCCGTCGGCACGACCTCGCCCAGTAGGGACGTCAAGCCTGGAATCACATTGGTCAAGTCGCTCAGAGGAAGTCCGGTAGGCAGCAAAGATTCCAGTCCAGGTACCAAATCGGTAAGAGGAGGCAACGCCGTCGTCAATTGCAGAATGTCCGAAGGAAGAGGTGGAAGATTGAGCGGTAATGACGGAACCGGGAGTGTAGGCAGTCCAGTAGGAATGCTCAAGCCGGCAGGTATGGACACGATGATACTACTCGCGGAATCCAGTAGAGGAATTGGCGACAAGCCACCAACTATGTAGTTCAGCAATCGTGCAGCACTGATATATCCTCGAGCAACCTGGAAACTCTGAGCGATGCTGTTCTGCAAATAGCATGTTCCAGGGCCAACGCCATTGGGTGTTCCAACGTAGTAGAAGGCAGTGCAGAAATTTGCTAGCCCGGTCACGCTGGCTTGGTCGCACTCGAGAAAGCAGTCGTTGAAGGAGTTCGAGGCGACTCGAGTGCCGAAGACGTTTCCGGTAGCAGCTCCATTGCAGTTGAGGACATAAGGCAGTCCATTCTCGATGATGACCTTGCCATTGTCTCGTGGGCAAGCGAAGGCGACCGGAGTCTGGGTTGGGAGCTGCGAAGTTGGCAGGACGGCTGAGACAATGTCCAAAACTCCGGACACCAAAGGCGGAATAGTAATCGATGGGATTGGCACCAATTGCGATAGATCGGGCACGAGATCGGTCGGGTTCACGATCTCAGATAGCAAGGAGGAGACGTCGAGTGGCAATGTAGGTGTCGGTAGCGCATCGCCGATGTTCGAAATTAATGATTCAAGACCGGCCGCGTTCGTGGGAACAACCCCACCAATGTCTGATAGGAGTGAGGACAAGCCACCAGGGAGGTTGGTGGGGAGCACTTCGCCAATCTCAGATACCAGCGATGATAGTCCAAGATCGGGCAACCCAGTGGGCAATGTCAGAGGAGGTAATGTCGTTAACGGGATACCAGGTATCGTCAAACTGGCAAAAATCCCCGTATAATCCGGCGGAAAAACGGTGACCGTTACGGCATTAAGGCAAGCTTCACCAAGTCAGTATAACGCGGAGAGGCGCAAGGTGCATGGCCGAGACTCACGTGGTATCCCAGTACCCGCCACCCCACCGCCAGCAACCAGACTGGCTTGCGGTAGTTGTGCTTGAGCATGTCTTGCTGTGAGGAGGAGAGACCAAAAGAGATCCTTGACCATTGACTGGCCAGGTCTCAGGGACACCAAGCCCGAAGACATGGTGTTCACCCAATCGGGCCAAGAAGGGAAAAAGAATGAGGGTCTTCCACGGCAACGATCTGACACTTCGTCGCTGAGGAGAATCCCGCTCGAGACGGCAAGTTGCGATGGTGATGGAGATACTGAGAACGCGTTTCCATCGCGACGCCGAGCAATATTAACGTGAAGCTGTAAAATTTGTTTGTGTTGATGGTCACTGGCAGGCATGAGAGGGTGGCAACAAACAAGATTGGGCATTTATTGTCGGGCCTGCATCTCGACCTTCGATCTGTGCGTTGACTGATTTGGATTCGATTCGTATTCTCACTACGATGGAGATGAGCAAGGGGCGAGGACATCTGCAAGCCCGCATGGCTCTGCATACGAGTGCTCGAGAATGCTGCTATAACCACGGCCATTCGGGAATCGGCGCAGAATGTCTCACTCGCTCGTATCGGCATGCTCTGGCGGGAGACGTAGCCGTAGGTGATAGCATCTGTCGTGAGTAGCAAGCTTTTCTCAATCCTGATGTGCACCACTTCTGGGAGTGCGACGCTTCTCTTGGTACAGCACAATGTAATCGCAGCGTGCATACATTGCAATGCCCAGTTGCGCTGCAAATCGGAATTGCTTTAGAAAGCGTCGCATTGGACGCCGAGTGAGGTCGGCACAGCTCGGTAAGCCGACGCGGAGAGTCCGAGTGTCTGCATTCCTCAGCGTAAGCTTGCTAGTTTCTGTAGGCTTCACTCTCCCGGTGGACCACGTTGGAATGCTGCAAAGCTCGGCCCGGTATGCGTGTTGACCGTGTGTCCATCGGCGTGTCCGAGTGCTGGTATAATACCGGGACAGAGGACTCGTGTCGTTTGGCAACATTACACGCTGTGCATGGCCCATTCCAGGCTGTCACGGGCTATGATCGCAAAAGATACGTTCTGGCCAGAGCAAAAGAATGCAACATCTGCACGCGCTCGGTCAAGGATTTGAACCAAGATCTTCCGCGCTCTCGTCGACGCAGCGAAGACGAGCGGAACTGTGTGAGGTGTTAGCCTCAGCTCGGATGCGCCGGAAATCCTAGTGAGAACTCACATCCTAACCACTTTGCCAATCAGTTCGATCCTTCTGTTTTTGTCGGGGGAGCCGATGCTTACATTGGACCAACCGAGCTTGCCGATGGTCAGACGTCTTGTTTTCGCCATTGTATAGCTTCAGCAGTGGCCAAGTACAATCCAAGTTTCAGATTCGCAGAGTTCCTGCTACAGTATGGACGGCTTCGAAACCTGCTTTTTGACTCCGACTAGCGTGAGCTTGCGTCTCTGCCGCGGTCATCGTCCGAGTCAACAAGCGTTTCGTTAGCAGAGTCGACTTCGGGCGCGTTGGTGTCGCGATATATCCAGAATTGAACAAAGACCGCGAAGTCCAAGAAGAGTGTGCCCAAGCTGCCAATGAGCCAGCTCAGATTGACCAGGATGTATCGCCCATAGATGCTTGAAGCCTCTCCGGGTTGGCATTGACTGGACTGCCAATGGCCATGTCGATGTCGGCTGCAAATCGGGTTGAAAGCAAAGATGGAGCAGACATAGGTCAGGTTTCCAATGCATGCGAAGAGGAAGAAGAGCGCGTTTAAGCCTTCAGTAGACTTCCTCCGATAGTTGAGCAAGAGCTGAGGGACACGACTGCCGAGATACAGGACAGCACAGATGTAGCCAAACACTTGGCCCCATGTGCTGAACTGAAGGCTATCGGCTTGCTCTTTCGCAGGATTCGCGCGCTTCTCCTCGGGTGTGGAAGGAGTGAGGTAGTAGCCTGCGATGCCTGCCAGAACTACCAGCAGGATAGCAGTGCCATTGAACAGAACTGATTGGAGCAAGGTCCTTGGCTGGTGTGGCTTGAGCGCTTCAGCGTCTTTGGCGTTCTTTGGTTGCGCGTGGATCGGAACCGCTGGTGATGAGTGCGTGAAGTCGAGACTAGCGAGGCGCTCTCTGAAGGCAGAGCTAGAGCGAGCGCGCACTTCAACATCCGCTGCACTCGCATGCCTTCTCGCAGGACTCGTATGCCCATTCGCTTGTCCATTAGCTATCAACGGCGACCTCTCCGTAGCCACCCCATCCTCCACCGTCCCATTCCCAACCTTCACAGGCTTCGGATCCCTCAACCGAAACCCCGTATAATAAAAATACTGCGCCAGCAGAACAACATCCGCCAACGTATAATAAATCGCCAAAATCAGCATGGTGGCCAAAACATTCTGCAGCACGGCGCCAAGAATATTGAAGATATCTCCGAGCAGCCAGATGATGATGAATTCCACACTCAGGCCTTCGGCAGAACTTCTTCGAAAATTTTCAATGATTTGAGGGGAGAAGACGACGACCCAGCAGGCGATGGAAATGGAGCCGCAGATTCCCGAGATGGCTTCAATGTCTACGCTGTAGCTGCCAGATGGCGGAAACATTGTCGCGAAGGGTGGCGGACGCGTTTCGCGTCGTGTGGGCGAAGTTTGGTTCTCTGGCTGTTGATTGTGGCTTGGCTTGCTTCAGAGTGAGCGCGTATGATGGGCAGCAAATAGTAATGATTTCTTGATGTGAGTTGAGATGATGTCGTTGGAGTCACCAACATAGTTTTCCTGGGTGCGTTACCTAATAATGATCCAGGCACGAGTCAATGCGGCTCAAATTTTAGGTTGGCAGCTAGCGAGCTAGCGCCAAGCAGGTACGATGCAGGCGATGAGGGCCGATCACGCGACATGGTGCAACATACGAAACTTGGAGGAGGCAAAAGAATAGCTTATGCAAATATTCAACTACGCGATGCCGTCGCTATGCATAGAGATGCGCCATCATCACTTCATACCCCGTTACTGTTCTCATCTAGCAAATCGTTCCACAAAGCTCCCGGCTCCAAGAAACCATGATGAATTACACTGACCAGCCAGTAGTCCTTGCGAATGCGCTCAAGCAGCTTGCTGCTCTCCGATCCAGGCTTGTAAACCCGTTGCCATTCATTCCATATGCCAAACGCTTCCTCGCACCAAGCTTTGAATGATACGGCCTCGATAATCGTGGGCGTGATAATCTCTTTGCCTGTGAAAGTGCCCCATGTGACTGGGTTCACCGAATCGGTATCGTTGCTGAAGAAATCGTGCTTCGCGTTTCCGGCAAAGTATGTGATCTGAGGATTCTCGATCAACCTCGTCTGCAGCTTCTGCCACTCATCGTTCGGAATGAAGAACTCGACAAAAGGCTTCTGGAAGATGAACCCATTTCTCGGCCCCCAGCCAAAGACAGGGTCTGTAGATCGGATCCCATTTACTGCTGGCTGAGAAGCCACAGTCCACCATCCTTTGTTGATCAAGCTGAGAAGCTCGTTCTTGATCGTCAACGTCTCTGGTTGCAATGTTTCCTCAGACCAAGGCATGCTGTCAATCTCACCCTCGAGATGTCGACGGAAACATGCTGATATGTCTTCCACAGACTTCGGCTCACCCCATAGCTTCCTGGCCTCTGGCACGCTAACATGGAGACTGACACCATAGCCATCTATCTGTCCGTACGCGGGCGATCTCGCGTCACCCCATCTGCCGTTAGGGAACTCATCCCAGGTGGCTTCTCGTCCCAATGCGCCTTCCCCTTCTGAGATGGCAAGAGTGTTGGCGCGGCTGTTGATCTTCTCTTTGGGCACGCCAGCTTCGTCGTCAAACGCCTCGTAAGCCGAAGCAGGTCGATTACTGCTCGTACTTGACGCGCGCGTGTGCGATATGATAACTCGATTCCGAGGATTTGAATTAGCCATTGATGACTTCCTGCGATGCTGCTGCTTCTTGGCGTCTTCGACAATGACAAAATCATCTGTCTCCTCTACCGCAACAGCTTGGTTTTCCAGATTTAGCTCCGCATCCGGCGTAGATGGTGGGATGAGATCATTTCGTTCCAGAATCTGCGTAACCACTTTCTCCAGGTTCAATGTGTAGAAATGGAATCCGCGTGGGCCTGCAAACTCCGAGTGCTTCATCGTGTCCACAATCTCGCTCAGCACATCAACACCTACTCTCTTGACAGCCTCATCATCACCCTTCACTGCTTCGAATCGCTTCAAGATCTCCTGTGGCAGCGCAGCGTGACTGAGCTTCGTCGTGCGACGCAGGATTTGGTAGCTCTGCACTGGCATGAGACCAGGTATGATTGGTATCTTCTTGAACAGACCCGACTCGTGCTCTCGCAACCGCTTTTCGTATTTCTGGTATGCGCCAACATCGTAGAAAAGTTGAGTCATTATGAAATCTGCACCAGCCGCCGTCTTCTCCACGAGATAGGGCAGATCATGCTCGACAGACTGATGTTCTGGGTGGGATTGATCTGAATGTCCCTCTGGGTATCCTGCCACGCCAATACAGAAGTAGTCGCCATACTGCTTCCGTATGTATCGCACGAGGTCTACAGCCCACGTGAAGTCCTTGTTGCTGTCGTCTTCCCCAGCATCTGGCAAGCTGTCGTCCCTGTATTCATCACTCCGAGGTGGATCACCACGCAGAGCCAGGATGTTCCTGATACCGAGCACTTTTGCTTGCTCCAATGCCTCATCGATGAGTTTTCTCGACATATTCGTGCATGTCAGGTGCAAACATGTCGTCAAGCCCAGCTCCCGCTGTGTGACCTCGGCCAGCGCCAGCGATTTGACAGATGTGCTGCCGCCAGCGCCCCATGTGACGTTGACGAAGAGCGGGCGCAGCGAATGCGCCATGCGCGAGAGGCGGGCATTGAGGTTAGAAAAGCCCTGCTGGGTTTTCGGCGGGAAGAACTCGAGCGAGAAGTAGGTGGCATCGGGCGGGAGGGCGGCGATCTTGTCGGTGAGTTTATCCATTGTCGCGGTGGAGCAGGAGGAGATGTCTGCTCGGTGTGGTGGTGGTGGGCGGATCGGGCATGATGTAGTGGAACAAAGTGAGGTTCCCGAAGCGCTCTATCGACACAAGTGCCCACCACACGCACGGCACTTGCACGCGATCATCAAAGACCGGATCTCGCCGGTTTCAGGCGACATAGCCTGCTCAAACTCTTCACTCGTCATACATCCAGAAATGCACACCATTATCAGCAACAACAACAGTCGGTGGCAGCACAGCGGTATAGAGGGGACCTCGCCGTGGATTCGGCTACCGTAAGCGAAGGCACGCTCTGCAGAGAAAGATCCAGGCCGATCGCAGCAGGACAATGGCAGCTCTCCCATGCGCTCAAACGAGCCTCGCACCAGTCTCTGCGGCCTATAGCATCGCCAAGCACTCATGCGGATGGACTGCGTAGTTTGCGCTGTCGTTCACAGGTCACTGCACCACGTTTGAGTATTGAAGCGAAGCAATGGCCGAGTGCCATGCAGAGCAGCCATTGGCAACAGAAGGCGTCCAACACGACGACAACGAACCTGCACTAAAATAGAACCATTTATCTTGCAGGACCAGAACATACTGCGAGGTCGCGCTGCCTGACATGCTGTCGTTGATCGATATGGAGTACAGCACAGCGAAACGGTTCCTGAAGTCGTTACTGAAGAAGCGAACTGCGCAGCCCATGTTGTCCAGAGCGATAGGGACAATGATACAAGTGCTGCTTGTGGTTCTAGAAGACGTGAGGTGTGAAGGATGTGTGATTTTGGCTCACTCCGTCACAGGGAAAATCAGTGATGTGCACTTTGGCGTCATGGTTTGCTCATCGCATACACCACATGAACGGGCCCAGGCCACCACCCCTATTTTGAAACGAACCTCAGCTTACGGTTACACGCATGACGCTAGCCTGCTGAACAAGGGACAGACGAACACATGCACGCAAGGGCATCCAGGCGGCACTGAGATAATGACAGAAGGAGCTAGATCCATGTTGAACGAAAGAAGTTCACAGCGCAACGGCAGTGTAACCGACCTGACCTGGGGACGATGCGTTCATTGCTGGTCACTACGAGCACTTATCGCGGCTGTCATCTTCGATGAGCGTCAGAACTGGGGCACCGGGCAACTGCATGCGGCCCACGCAAGCTGTGCAAGCAATATACACGGCTGCGACAATGCAAAGGCGATCATATCTCGGTCGCATGACGTGCGGCTGAGAGTCACTCATGGCCTCCATCCTGGGCGTACCTTTGTTGATGGACTACAATCGATGGGTGATGTGGAGGGGCCGAATCATGTGTGCGGCGGGCACGCGTAGGAGATGACAGTCGTTACATTGACGGAGCACGGCAAGACACTGATGAAGCATCGCGCCGCTATCTTGAAGGAACAAGTCCCGGCGACGACGTCTTACATCAGTCGCAAATGTTGTACAGGGCACCGTGATTGGGCGCCATTACGAGGAGACTGAACAAGCTTCCCATCTTGCCCGGTGGCCATCTTTCGAGGACCTTACGTACAGCTACGATATGGAATTTGTGGGAAGCTGGAGTGGATAGCCGGTTCCGCGCCCTATGTGGAACAGCTTTCTTGATGAGCGGCTAATTCGTGTGACGGATGACATTCCCGTTCGGTAAGGCTGTTGAACTTGGCGAGCATACGCTAATAGCATGTTGGTGCTACACGATGCGTTATGGCGTGACTGTGCCCGGGTGTGCCTACATGCATGAGCAATGAGACTTACCATACTGACACTGGACTGCTGGACAAGCAAATCTGCATCTCACTGGCGCACCGAGTGGCGGGCGAGACACTACATACGTCGGCTCGCTCGGTTTCTGCATTCCGGGATGTGTGAAGAAAGTGGCGCGCTGGGTCAAATAGTTGTGGTGCCACGGTGCGTAAGGGAATAAAATTCTGGACGGAATCTTGCGTCGTCAAGCATCACGAGCCAAGCGAAGTGCCATCTCACCTAACTAGTTAGGATTCTCCACACCAACGTTCCGACTCGTCGGTGCTTCCAACGTCAGTGGGACTTATTGCAGATCCACACTGACTTCATCTGCAAGCCAGCTCAAACTGTGGCCATTCACGTTACTCTGAATGCGATTGTGCGAACGTACTGTATACATTCTGCGTTCGCCGAGCGATCATCAAAAGTCTGCTAATGTGCAGAGCCTAGAACAATTTTCAAGAGAGACAATTGTCATGCACATGCATACCAGAGCCAGACCATGAGACAAGTGCAGGGCTGAACCCTCGTCGTCATGATTCGAAAAGTGTCGTTGCCACGGGCGCAGGGAAACGCCCACCGTTGCAGAGCCGCAGGGTCTTCAGGGTGCAAGTTCTCCGCAGCCGGCGTCATGCGATCTGCAATTCCTGCATGACGGCGATGGAGACTTTCCCCCTTCCGGCTGTCGATGGGCGGCCTCGTCCGTTGGGACTCACGATCGAGCCAGTCAACAGTCTCCTCACCGAAACTAAGGGTCGTGTGCTCGGAACTCCTGCTCTGTCGCCTAGTCACTTCCCAGCAGTCCCACCAAGGAATCCTCTACCTCGTGCGGCTCAACCAGAGAGTGCTGGGATAGCCAGAGCTCCTGCTTCGCTTGGGACAGGTGTGTGGCGCCAATTACATCGTGCTAGGCAGATCTGTCTGCCGCTCTGACGCAGGGTCTCCGCTATACTGTAATCCAATCAACGGGGACCTGTGCTCTCCCTTCCTCTGAACTGATATACATAGCTGAGCTCCCAGAGTGTTTACTGACTAGCATCAACTCAAAACCGCACTTCAGATACAGTCAAAGCATCGCAGAGCCTCAAGACAACTTCTGTTCGTCCAAAACACCCATATTAAGACACCCGAACACAACTTTCATCAAATCACCACCACAATGTCTGCTGCCACCTATCAAACCAACGGCTTCGTCGATGCCACCAGGGCAGAGGATCACTTCGCGCAGCAATTCGATCTCTCAAACCCAGACGACGCACGCTGCTCATATCAAAGGTGAGGCTCAACACAGTATCCGTTCGCTGAAGGAATATAACTAATGCAGCACTCCAGACTCATGCACCAACACACCAAGCAACAATTCGAAATGGCCACCGCCTCATCACGACGCCGATCCGCCGCTTCATCATCAACAGAGCCTACCTCATTATCAACTGAGTCAAGTCGAGGCTCCGTCAGCTCGACATCATCATAGTCGACCACTTGTAATACGATTTCGAGACCGCAACATCACACCACTCTTGTCCCACTTAGCGAGCGTTCTCTATTTGCCTTATTATCTGGATGGAACTGGCGCTCTTGGAATTCTCACACACATCAAACATGCTTGACACGATAGCACTGGGACCTACACGTCTTCACCTCACGCCAACGTGCGACGTGACGCAGCATTGGGTCGGCGCTACATGGGTCGGCGTCGCATGTCATGAACAACATCCTCATCCCTTACGACACGCGGAGAAACTTGTTTCCACGGAGGTAAACAGTACTTCGACAATAGTGACAAATCGACAGAGCTCAGGAATGAAGTATCAGAGGGAATTTGATGAGGTTCTACTTGGGTTGTTCAGACATCGGCGACATATCTTTGTACTCCTAGCTGGTAGTGTATGCACGTTCAGCTTCCTGCAATTGGAAAGTTTATCAAACACACCATGTTTGTTTCTCATCTCATCGACTGCGAAACCAAGCTTCGCGCTGTGTGTGCCACAGCTTTAATGTTCGACATCGCTGCACATCTGCGTGGTCGTGCCGTGTATTCTGTCGGTACGACATTATCATGGGTCAGCGTCGCGCATTCGCATTTTCTACTCAATCTTGGAAGTATTCGACGATATGGTAATCGAGCGCGATCCGAGCATATCAACCACTTCGAATCGATGTGAATGGACTCTCAGCACAACAGACAGCGTGAGCCACGCGAGGATCGTGCATCAGGATATGTGTCCCGAATCAATGCGCAGCCCTTGCGTGCCACCTCCTTCTCACTGCATCCCACCCTCATGTGCGATGATTTGCAAGTTCTCTTTGTCCAAAGACATAGAAACGTAGAACAGGGGATGAAGGAAAGTGTCCTTTGTATAACAAAGATATCGTCCTTCCTAACTTCTGTTCAAAGCCACTGGCAAAGTACATATTCCTCATCAACCCTTTTATGCAGATTCCTCGTCTCAGCGCGATCCCAAGACGGTAATCCCGAGCCCGCTCGACATTCTTCGATCTGCATCCAAAGACGCAAGAAGACAGAGTGAAAGCTTGAAAGACCAACTCGAGAACCAATGTCTCCAATGCCGTCCCTGCTGGTCAGGAAACAAACCACGGTAAGCACCACGCTTTCATCCACAGCTGACATGGCACAGTCTTATCAGGCTCAATCCGCAGGGGGCCAATCGTTCCTAGGGTCAGCCTCCAAGGCACTGTTGAAGACGATTCGCTCGCTTACCCCAACCTCGAACGTCGTCGGGAGAACGCCAACCTCCATGATCGTGGCGTTGTACAAGGAGCACACAGCAACCTACACCACCCCAGCTCTCTCCTCCGAAAAGGCATCCGAAATCCTCCAAGAGTCGTCCGGCGGGCAAGTATACCTCTCTCACCATCCCAAGACTGATAAGTCCTGCGTTGTGAAGCATACTGAGCCCGCTCCGCCTTCAGAACGTTCCCATCCTCCAACGGAGTCGTATGTCATTGAAAGCGTCTTGCAACCGCATCCAAACATCATCTTCCACCACGAAACCATCCATGACTCGTCGAACCCGGGCCGACACTACATCGTGCTCGAATACTGTTCCGGCGGAGATCTCTTCAACCAACTGTCGCACTGGTGGCTAAATCGTGAAACCCACGTCCCCGTACTCTTCCTCCTCCACACAGTCGTCGAACTCTTCGAAGCCTTCGCATATATCCACCACGGATTACGCCACGTAGGCGGAGGGAAATACACGCAAGACAAAGGACGCCGCCCGGTCATCCACAGCGACTTCAAAGCCGAGAACGTGTTTCTCAAGAATTCTGTGGATTCCATTGGCGGATTGCCCTGCCTAATCCTTGGAGACTTCGGCCACGCTCGCGTCGTAGGTGAGATTTTATACGAAACAGGAGCCGGAACACCAAATTACTTCGCCCCAGAAGACCAGAAACTCATCCAGCAAGCTCAAGAAGCAGGAAAACTAGAAGCCGACGAAGACATAACCGAAGTCTACTACTCCGTCAGTCGCAATCGAACCACAGCAGCAGACATCTACTCTCTGGGCCACGTTCTCTACATCATGGCCGCGAACAGCGGTTTCAACAGAGAGACAATCTTGAGATGGCCAATTGGAAAAGATCCGCTGAAGCTGAAAATCTCGCCAGAGTATCTCGCGATCGATGGACTTCTGGACATTGTGCAAAAGTGTCTGATTCCTGATATTGGAAAGCGTGCTTCTGCTGATTTCGATCCAAAGACTGGTGTCTTGCACCTCGTGCACCATTTGCGACAGGTAAGAGACGAGATGATTCGAAAGGGTGAACGTATTGATCGTGCCGAATGGCTTCAGCCTCCGAGCGACTGGTCTTGAGGCCGGATTCCATCGTCTTTTCCACGATAGGTGATTGCGTTTGACCTCTTTGCAGGTACTTTCCAATATAGATCATAGGTAAGAGAAATGTTCTTTCGCGCCCCTCCAATCACTCGAGTACTGAGTAAAACCATCGCTTTGCCATAAGACATCGAATCTCTTGACATGACTGAAGGTACTGGATCATGCCATCAAATACAAAAGGAGCATACTTTTTATGTTTCCCGCAATGAGCAATTCTGCTCGACCAGTCTAGTGTCTTTTCGAGGTTTTGGCACTTCAGCTCTTGTGCAAGCGACGGGAAATGCTGTTCTGGCTTCGCTTCCCTCGGCGGTCGAGCGCTCTGACGAGATGTGAGTTCCAATGTAGGAATGGTATCGTGACATTGTACAAAAAAGAAACGTCCTAACCGATGGCCGATCAAGGTATCAACACTATTTCTTTTGCCTTCAAAAGAGGGTGAGAGTCTAGCGTACTCATATACCACGTCAGGCCATGCTTGGTGTAGTGCCAGCATGCCTGCAGCTCCACACAGAGGTGACCGCCCAGCCCGAACATCCAAACCTCGCTCGCTACTTTTCAATTTCCCTGCCCGCAAGTCATAATGCTGGAGAATGCATAATAGCCACATTCCAGATCAGGGCAACAATTCTGGCCTTGGTCACAGCGGCCTAGAAGGTATCAGAGTGGCACCGTCAATTAGTAGATGCTTAGCTTACCGCCTTTGTTTTGACAATGGTGACAATGATGTTCACGCTCTCCAGCTAATTGTAGACAGCCCGTACCTGCACAACATTCGCTGGTTCCCGGAAGGCACTTCGCTGTACAGTAGCAATTAGATATCGGTCTGGTAGGAGCTGGGCTGCGATCAACGAACCATTAAATGCAAGACACGCGAAAGCTTCCCCAACTAGTGCTAAAGATGTTATCATGATAGATGGACGCATGATGTTGCTGAGAGTCAAAATGTGTGCAAGAGAGTAGCGAAGTAAATTACATGGGAAACGGCTGCTCCGTCTCTGTATTTGTAACACGCATTGCGGAATTGCTCTGGGATCTATTCTTATAAGACTTCTCGTGTTCAGTCGGTTATCTGCATTTGGAGAGCGCATAGTAGGGCACATCTCGCTTTCTCCGCATTTGCAGCTTTGTTGAAGGCGGTTCAGCGCAGTCGACTTAGGGCAGCTTATTAGAGTTAGCAGGAGAGCCCTGTAGGGCCCAGACTTCATTTTCTTTGAATCCGTGGTTGCCAGGTAATAGATTGTAGATAATCAATACCTCATGCTCTGTTTCAGGATCTCTGCGCTCGCCTTACTGTCTCGATCATTTCCAACCTTCCTGTCGTTAGGTATCAGCATTTCGCTCAACTATCTTGGGACCGTTGAACTCGGGAAAATGCGCTCAGCGAATAACATATCATATCAATTCTGTACTGATCGTATCATCTAGCTTGCGCACTCGTATCTTCTACAGGTCTTCTAGTCGTAACAGCTGCCAGTCGTACAATAAAGGATACCTGTGTATTGGTCAGTTCGACACGTTCAATATAGTGTTGATCAGGTTTCTGATACTCACATATACACGTCTCAATCCATCTCAAGATTCCTGGAACATGTGCGTCGGAATGTTATAGTCGGCATAGTCCATGTGCACAAATGCCCGATCGACTGCATGGCACTGTCAGCACACATTCGCGATCAAACGAGCAGTAAACGGAGACTTACCACTGGGAACACTCTCCAGCACATACTGCAACGACTCTCCCAAATCGTGCGAATCCCTTAAACTAATCTCCTCATCCAGAACAATATCCACCTCCACATTCAACTTATCACCAGAATGGTAAGCCTGCAGACCTTGAATTTTCTGGATCGTCTTCGCGAAACGCATTGTCAGGTACAGCAAGATGTTTCTCTCATCGGCACTCGCTGACGCGCCTGTCAAATTTCGAATGTGCTCGTTCGCAGTTCGAGACCAGTTGACTATGACGTATAAAGACAACGCTATACCACCGACAGGATCAAGCCACCAGATATTGGCGTAGTAGCCCACGAGAGGGAAAATGATCGAGAAAGTGTTGAACACGACATCTGTCATGGCGTCCTGAGCGAGAGCTTGAACGGAGCTGTTCTTGATGAGTCGACACCAGGCCCAGCAGGCGCCTTTTATGAGGACTGTCGACGCCATGATGGCGATTGCAGGAGCGGTGAGCTGGACCGGTTTGTGATCGCCGTTTGTCAGGCTGGAAAGTGCTTCCCACATGACTTGGATGAAGGCCGTGATCATGATGACGGAGAAGACGAGAACTCCCACCGGTTCGAGACGTCGGCGACCGATCGGGTAGGCGTATTGATCGGTCCGGGAGATGAGGCGAGTGGTGATGCCGACGATGGCTGTGGAGAGAAAGTCGAGTGCGGCGTCGACCAAGGAGGCCAGTACGGAGACGGATGAGGAGAGGATCACGACGATGATTTTCATGATCAGCAGAGCAGTGTTGGCTACCAAGTTGACGATGATTGCCACTGTGACGATTCGCGACTGTGATGATGCCTCTTCTTCCAACTCGAGATCAGGCGGCATTTCTTGCGCTTCGATATCACCATTCGAGGACGCAAGGAGAGGTTCTGATTCATTCGAGTCGTGATTCGTATTGGCCTTCTTCACGTTGTACAGATCTTTCGTTCTGATGACTTTTTGTGGTGGCGGATATCCTTCCGAGTAGAAGTCGCCATCGGCGAAGATACTGTCCTGCGACCCAGCGCGTTCGTGATAGATGTGTGGAGGTGAAGCGCTCTCCTCGTCTGCTCCCTCGTCAATGGTCTCTGGGAGGTCTTTCTGCCAAGACTTCTTTCTCATTGCGCGAACGTGTGTCGCTTGATATTCCTGGATCAGGTCATGAGGCAGACTGCTGTCCAACAAGCGATCGATGTACATGTAGTGCTGGATCAGGTAGTTGTTCCGCTCATAGTACTTTCGAATCGCCTTGCTCTTGATAGTCTTGAGCTGGTCTTCCGACTTCCAGTACTGTTCCCATCGGTACCGCGGATTTGTGGATCCGATCAGACGCTGGCTCCGTACTTGAGGTGTATTGAGAATGCTGGCAGCATAGCCCATCCGCCGACTGTCGTTGTCTCCTCCGCCCCATCCTGCTGCCGAAGAGTGTGCAATTTCCAGCATATCATCGCTCGTCTCGCTGTCTCGTCGCTTCCGGAGGAGCGGCATCTCTGCTGCCGAAACTGAGTTGGTCCGCTTGGTCCATGGACTCTTGGGTCGTTGGAGGCCGGCGACGCTGGCGGATGATCGTGATTGAATGAGTGAAGGCAGATGCGATCCGCGGGTGGAGTAGGGCGAGGCGATGCCATCGGCGGTGGTGTGCAGGGCATCGGCATGGTTGAGGGGTAGAAAGTCTTTCAGCGTGCTGATGCGGTAGACATTGCCTGCTGGCCGAACAACCTCCGCGTTCTGAGACCGCGTTCGTTGCAGGTTGTTGGCGCTGCTGTTTTCATTGTCGCTCGGGAGCGACACGTGGGCACACATTGTGGAATGGCCTCGGGAGGGAGCAAGCGAATGAATGAATGAATGAGTGATCAAAGGAACGACATAGCAGGAAATGTATTGTTGCTTTTCTGGTGAGACAATGCTCCAGCTTCTCCCACGCGCTGCAGCTTTCAACCACCTGCAGGGTTTGCCCACATCGTGCATCTCGGCCTCATTTGCCGACCTCGCCTAATTCGATTGCCGGGGCCGCACCGCACCACTTCACCTCGTCTTTCACGCTCATGCTTTGGTACTCTGGGCCAGCATATGAGCAACATGAACACTTGCAGTCACTAGACACAGCTTTCGGAGAAATAGCACGAGCTTGCTATGCTGATCATGCATGAGCTCCGACACCACGTTAGGCATGGCCGCCACGAGGTCGACGCAATCTTGCATGATCCAAGACATGATCACGAGTTACACGACAGCTCGTTCCGGGCACTCAATTAGCTGCTCTTCTGCAGATGAAAAGATATCACGCAACACCTGCATTTTCACGGATCTGCTACATACCGGAACCACACAATCACGCCTGTCGCATGTCTCACCATTTCAGCTCTTGGCATCACCATGATGGTCTCACCCTTCTCAGTCCTACCGCTGTCGCCCGGCCGTTTTTCCGTCATACAAGGTCAGATACCAAGCTCACTCAAAGCTTGGTTGCCAGCTCTAGTCATGATGCACAGTACGAGACTGTAAGGAGCTGTTGCAACAGTTGTTAGCAACTTCTTTAAACACAATTAGTAGGCAAGGTAAAAGACTAACCGAAGACTAGTGGCTGCCGCCTTACGACTTGAGACAACGGCACCAATCGCATATCAGTTCTGATCCCTTCTTGCCAACTTTGCAACCTCGCGATCCCTGGACGCAATTGGTACTGCAATAAACACAATTGGTTCCAGGATCGGCGCCTTTCTTGGGGTACAGATAACAGCCAGAATCGTGGTACTCGGTGATTCCGCATGCAAGATCGATCAGGCTGTTTTGGTGGAATGCTTGCTGATTCAGCATATAAGAATAATCCGCTTCTAACCCTTGGGCCTTATGGCTTGAGCCTATACCATGCGAGATGGTAAGGGCGAGCATGACGGATTGGGAGAACAAGAAAAGATACTGGTGCCGCATTGTGAACAGTACAATGATGCCCAAATATGTTCGGTTTATGGTCTGCAAAAAAGCTACGAGGTGCTTGGTGGCTCTATCTCAATAAATACATGGGATCTGTACGCAAACGATGACGCGAACGACGATAACGTGCTCGACGATGACCCGACAGCTCGTGCTCCACGCTGACTTAGCTGTTATGGAGCGCCTTCATATGCGTACACACGTGTCCTCTTCGCACTCGCCGGTCTCAGTACCGAGCTGCGGTCTACAGGCCGCTGCTGCACGCCACTCGGAAACAATAAAGCTATTGACGGTAAGTTGTTCGATGACCACCCGATAGCTCATGCTCCAGACTCACTTGGCTCTTACCGAACTGCATATAGATGCATACGAACACCCGTGTCCTCTTAGCGCTCGCCTCAGTACCGAGCTGATTCCTATTTGCCACATTGATCGGGCGGTAGTACAACGGGATTTGTCGTCGATCATACTCTATCGTTGGGATCTGGAGCGCAAAGGCGCTAGAGGCAACGTCCGTGAGTGCGAACCAAAAGCCACTCATATGTGCAGTCATATTGTCTAGACAGACGTGGCAGTCTGAAACCGGTCTCACCAGCATTCAGGTCGTTGCCGCGACCACTTCTTGAGGAGCTCACAAAAGCCCAGGCTCCACCAACCACTTCGCGTGTTAGTAGCGCTCACCTGTGCTACGCTGTAGTGAAACACACAGGATTCGGGTACGACTCACGCGACGTGCAGGCGAAATCGGCTCCGAAATTATCACATGAGGCGTCTGAGCTTCGATCTGGTTGCAAGCTTCCTATGCTTCTACCCTGACGTCTCCGCCGCATCATCCCGGCGGCCGAGGAGACCAGCGACTGCTCGGGCCACGCATCCACATGATGATGCCATGAACAGTGAAGCGGGTGGGAATGGCCACGCGTATCCGCATAGCGGATGCATGGGTCGAAGAAGCAGTCATAAAATCTCTCGTCGCCGTTCTAGACGCCCGAAGCGCCGCCGTGACTGGCATGCGCTTGACCAAAAGTCCTTGAGGTATCAAGTAAGGGTGTGGGTTGATCCATCAGGAGAAGCTTGAGTATAAAATCTGATGGATTGTCATAAGTGGGAATTATATGCTGATGCGAGGAAACTGCACACACGCATGCCAGCTTCGTTTCGTATGTACCGGACATTGCTGGCAGGTGCGATATAGAAAGTTTTGCGACTGAAGAGGTCAGCCAACTGCGATTGCAAGAGCCATACGTATTCGGGAAAACTTACTGGCTCTCAATATAGAGATTGAGATTCGGGAACTTTGGAAACGTGAAAAAAGACGCTTGCTGTGGGTAGCCAAGAGGTGGCAAAAGGTGGACGGAGGTTTAAAACCCAGAAAGATGAAAGAGCAGACTAATACCGCGCTGGCCTCAAAAGCTGCAACGGTGGTCTATTGTCACCGAAGGCGTGTGCATATCGAGGAAGTTGTCGATATCCATGATCACCGGAGCGGAGTCATTCTGAGATACTGGGATCTCATCGATGCCGTCGACGTGATCGTCATCGAAGCAGGACCTGAACTGCAATCAGTGCTGACACAAGTTGAATGAGGTGAAACAAGGTGAGAAGGAGGAGTGACTGTGAGCAGCATTTCATTCAACGACAGGTCTTACTCATCTGGACAGATACAAATATCAACAATTCGGCAAACACTATTGAGATCAGTCAGCGACATACGAATGCACAACATTGTGAATGCCAGCTAGCTTCGACGAGGTGCTTACCGGACATGCCGTCCTCGTGGCGGCGGAACAGCCCATTCGGTCGGTCCTGGAACTCGCCTCGCACCGATCAATTTGTCGCGAGCTTCTCGCATCAAGTGGATCTGTGGCATGATACCATTCACAGGATGAAATGACGCCTCTGCACGCTCGGCCGGATCGATTGCCAGCATTTTCTGGATCAGCTCCAGGAGACCGGGTGTCTCGTGCTCTCTCGAAATTCGCATGTCAGCTGGGTTCGTGCCGATCTTTGCTGGCTTCTTCTCCCTGGAAGCGAACATGTACATCATCAGCCCGAAGGCATAGATGTCCGAAGCCGTCGTTCGAGCATCGCTCATCGCATGAAATGCCCACGCGTTGTCCTTGATGGGCTGGAGGTCACCAAGGTAGGCGACATCTTCAGGCGCCAAAAAACACAAGGTACCAGCGAGATTGTTCGGACGTGGTTGCCCCGCGAACTTTGCGGTGCCGAAATCAGCAAGCTTGATCTCCGGCAACGGGTACAGACCCCAGTTTAGAAGGAATTGCTCCTTTTTTACATCGGCATGTACAATGGGCAAATGCTCCGGGTCTTGCGTATATTGGCCCTTACCGACGTATCTCAAGCCACTGTGGAGGTAAGCAAGAGCTTCCATTCCTTGCACCAAGACGTGGAGCAGAAAAACTTCTGGCATTGGGCTCCTGACGCGCGAAAGCCAGTGCGTGTACTGTTGCGCTAGTGAACCCGCATTGCAATACTCCATGTATATCCTATGGCGTCCTGGCACAGCGAGATCTGGAAGACAGTCAAAAGCTGCTACAATTCGTGGATGCGGCAAGATCATTTGCAAAAGCATATTCGCTTCGTGTGGCAGCTCATCGTGCTTGGACTGCTCTTTGGATAACTTGGTCGCCTTCGTGTGCTTGACCGCAAAGACTTCGGGCTTATCGATGTTGCTGAGCAAGTATATTTCTGCCTCCGTTCCTTGACCTATCTGTTCTTCGCGGAAGGTATTGTGCTTGAAATAGTTCCTTTCATAGGTCTTCTTCAAGTTGTATACCACCGAGTTGGGTGATGGGCCAATGATTGGGTGTCCGGGACCGATGACACCGGCGACAGCACTGGAGATTGCAGTTGCGACTCGAGACATGATACCTGGTCGTGCCGATTTTGTTTGTATGGCTTTCAGAGAAGGAACTGCTGTTGACCTGCTCGGAATCTCTGTGCTCGCCCGCTTCTTGGAAGTCTTGTTCAGTGATGCGGCATGATCATCCAAGAAAGGCGGAAAAATAACAAGCTCCGATGCTTGCGCTGGTGAATGCGAAGTTTTCGGCCTGCTGAGTGAATTCGAGTTTGACCCAGTCACGACGAAGGACTTGACAGTCAGCTGCTTGCTTGTGAATTCCGACATCTCTGATCAACAGAAACAGGGGGTGATCAAGAGGTGGGTGCTGCCTAGTCTTCGCTTGTGACTGGTTCGATGTGAGGAGGGTCTTGTTCGAGAAGGAGAAGACATCTTGTCAGATCGCAACGATATATGTTGTTCGAACATCGAAGATGGAGGGCGACGACTTGCGCACAACGGCTTGGTGCGGCAGGGATAAAGAAAAGAAAAGATGGACACACTGCCTTTGTGCGTATAGGGTGGATGAAAGGAAAGTAAAGTACTGCACGCCAAGAAAATGTCGGGAGGCAGTGTGATGAGAATGAGATGCAAAAAAGAAGAGAAGAGGGAAGGAATAGAAACCGAGCCACTTTTGAAGGTGTTTGCAACTGAAGCACAGGCGGGGGTGTTGGTCAAGACAGGAGATGTAATTCTGTTTGACATACGGGATATTGTGGAAATGGAATCCCCACTTTCTGCAGGAAGCAGCTGCTCGCACCCACCTCTATAAGTCAAATCTCATCGGAGACGCGATTCCCGCAAACAAAATCATCGAAGCTTAAACAATATTGATGGAGAGTGAAATGGAGCACGTGGTAACACGAAACAAGATGACTTTCACTTCAGAAGTTGGCTGGGAAATTTTGTCCATTCAGTGCGAATACCAGACTCTACACAGACCAAACGCGCCTGCTGCCATCGATCAAGCGACATGCAAGAGTCCGCAGGAGACGTCAGCACAGCTCATTCCGTTCCCGCCCACTTCCTCCTTCATTTGAAGTCGGCACCATCTAAAATCTTCACCTCCCTACACCCCCTCCCTTTGCGCCTCCCAAAGCCTCCGAAACCCCTCAGTAGGTCCCCCATCATCTCGTTCCAGCAACTCCCGCGGTCGTCCCGTTTCTACAACCCTCCCATTAGCCAAAACAACCACCAGATCAAAATCCACCACCTCATCAAGCCGATGCGCCACAACAGCGACCGTCCTGTCAGCAAACTCCTCGCGAATCACAGCATTAACAACAGCGGCCGTTTGCTCATCGAGTCCACTCGTAGGCTCATCCAAAAGAATGATTTTGCTGCTGCAAGATTTGATCAATGCGCGTCCGAGGCAGAAGAGTCGACGTTGTCCAAAGGAGAGCTGGTGGTCTTGTATTTTGGCGTTGAGTCCAGCAGCATCATTACTACTATCTTCATCACCATCGCCATCACCATCGTCATCGTCATCGCTGCTGCTACGCGCAGCAGCAGCAAAATGCTCTCTCCATAGGTGAACCTTTTGCAAAATCTGAATACACCGCTCATCAGTCGCTTGACGCATCGGATCAAGATTCTCGCGGACGGAACCTTGGAAGAAAAAAGGTTCTTGGGGTAGGACGTTGAGTTTTCTTCTGACGTCTTCGCGAGGGAGGGACGAGATATCGATGTCATCGATGGTGAGAGTTCCCGATGAGATTTCTGTGATGCGGAGGAGAGTTGCGAGGAGCGAAGATTTGCCGCTGCCAGTGCGGCCACAAATGGCCACTTTTTGGCCCGCGGGGATGTGTAATGTGAGATTCTGGAGGACAGGCGGGTTGTCTGGGCCATAAGATGCTGTGAGATTTGTGAAGTTGATGGAGCCGTTTGTTGGCCAGTTTTGGGGTGGGGTGCTTTTCTCACTGGGGCAATGCTCGCTTCCGACATTGCGCTCATACGCTTGAATTCTGTTGATGGCGCCGAGAGCTTGCTCGACTTGGGTCCATTCGGTTACCAGACTCTGCAATGTTGAAGAGAAGATGACGATGTTGAATAGAGCGACACCGAGGAATGCTGTTGATGCATTGCGTATCGTCGTTGCGATTCCTACTAGCATGACTGCGAGGCCGGCGTTGAATAGATCCAGCACCAAGGTGAGCCATTGCTGAACACAAAAAAGGAGGTAATATGGACGTTGAGAGAGATCGATGGCCTTGCGATTCCGCTCGCTGTACTCAGCTGTCCAGCCGTATGCGCGAATTGATTCAAGGCCGTTGATCGTTTCGAGGAAATGTGAGAACAGAGGTGCTTTGGCTTCAATGTCCAGTAGTCGCAACTGCCTGGATGTCCGGAGATAGAAGAGCGCAATAAGAATGAGAACCACGAAGCAGACCGGAATGGCAGCGGCGATGTATCCGGAGCCCATGAACACAAAGACCGCGGATGCGATTGTAGATAGGAATTGAAACACAAATTGGTTGATAGCCTGTGGGAGGTCGTTGTCGATCAATTCCAAGTCCTGACTGAATCGATTCAAAGTGGTTCCAGCATCGGTCGAGGTGTGAAAGGTCACTGGAGCGCTTGTATTCGTCAGGCATTGTTCAACATGTGCGCGGGACGAACGACATACTTCATGGTTGTTGTCAACAGTACCTCGTGGAACTTCCTTGATGTCGTTGGGAGCACGATCAGGTTGAATGTTCTGTGCAACACGATGAGCGATGTCTGAAAATGTACGCTAACGCGTCAGTACTTACGAATCCGCCACTGCACACCCCATGAGGGCCAGCACCCCTAAAGTGGCGAAGATGCCAAGCCAATATCCGATGTTCTGATTGGGGTTGATGGCATTTGCGTTGGTCCACCATTGGAGCCAGATTGCTAATGAACAGTCAACTTGTACATCTTTCTTCCCTGAGTGCAGGACGACTTACATGGAAAAGTGATGCCGAAGACAAGGACAGCACACGCGGAAAGATAGACAATAGTCATTGGCCATCCCGCCATCCGCACATAGTAATACCAGACCCGCAAATCGCCCGTGTGACGGTGTTTCCCGGGCTCTGGGTCGAGGAGTAAGTCCAAGTCCCGCTCGGCATTACTGAATTCATCCTCGAATTCGGGGTCCGACGACAGCTCTGCATGCAGGTTTGTCGGCGCCGATTTCTCTCCATAGACAGTGTCATCCTCGGCTGTAGAGTCACCTTTGACCATGCATCCGCTCATATCCAAGTGAATAATGTGATCTGCGAGGCATAAATGATGAGCGGACGAGGTGGCAAAGATTACCGTGGTCTCTAACTGGGCCAAAATGCCCTTTTTGCCGAAGACCTCGCGCAAGATGTGCTGCTCGGTGGCAGGATCCAGACCTGTAAGCACACCGTCCAGCAGCATGCATCGATTCCGAGAATAAATGGCACGCGCGAGCGAAACACGGGCTTGTTGACCACCACTGACTTGGGAACCTCTGGCGCCGATTGGAGTCTGATCGCCCATGCGCAGTTCTTGGAAGTCGGCAACCAAAGCACATGCTGAGATGACTTTGTGGTACCACTCTTCATCCCATTCAGATTTTCCAACGATGTTGTTCTGAATTGTGCCCCAGCTGCACCACCCTTTTTGAGAGCAATATGCAGCCTGTGGTAACGTCGCTTCGATCTCGCCCGATATAACAGGCAGTTCGCCCAGCAAAAGCTTAAGCAAAGTGGATTTTCCACTTCCTACTGGGCCGTATACAATGGTCATTCGGTTCTGCGGAACTGAGAACGTGAGCTCGTGAAGCACATCGCGGTCATCATTTTCATATCGGACTGATGCGCTTTCCACCCTGTAGGCGTCCACGTGCATGCTGAGATCTGCCTTGTGTTCATCTGATCGCGTTGAAGGGCAAGTGGATTTTGGAGACAACAGGGTCCGCGTATCCAGACGTTCTGGTGACATGAGGTACTCTTGAATTCGCCGGAACGAGTTGACAATCGTTTGGATGTCTTCCATTCCATCCACGGCGTACTGCACAGGCTGTTGAAGTAGTTCGAAAATACTCAAAGCGCCAAAGGCAACGCCCTCTGTCAGCGTGCGTTCCGGAGTGTCTGATTTTGCGATGAGTATATATGCTAGGAAGCCCCATACTGGAGCTATGGCCAAGTACATAAAAGCTGTGGATGACGGCAGCGGTCAGTACACAATCTTTCCAACAAGTTCAGTCACTCACTGGACATGAAAACGAAGATGTTCAGGATGCGGTGGCGTCGCGAAGCCCGGATTTCTGCAACTCTGAGCCATGCCAACTGTTTTGAAGCAAATTCGACCATTCCTATCATCTTGATGAATTTGATGGAAGAAAGCGTCTTGGCTGTTGCAGCCAACCGAGCCTCTATTGCTTCAAGCCATGGTACCTGTGCGTTACCGGAGGCTCTCGCGATGGGGATACCGGCGAACACACAAGCTGCGCGTACATTAGTGAAGCATTGGACATGAGATACGTGGAGTGCACATTACCACCCATCCATGCCACCGCAGGCACCATGGCGAGTCCCAGGAAATCATACAGGAGCCAGAGACCCAGGCCGGCTTCGATGAAGCTGGCGTAGAGTTCGTGAAGGACGTGCATGCTGCTTGTGATTCGATCAATATCTGCACTCATCAAAGTCACGGCCTCGGCATTGTCCAGATGGGCCGTCGGCATGCGAAGGGTTTTGTCGAAGATCAGAGCCACGAGGCTACCACGATAGAGGGCGATCAATCTGTAGGTCTTCTGCTGATAGACGGCGTTGGTCACAGCTATGCCGACAAGGACAATTGCATATGCGCCGATGAGTCCATAAGCAGTAGTGCGATTGTCAGGGCGATCAGGCGTCGAGGTGAAGTCCAGGACTCGCTGGATGAGGTAGGGCTGGACAAAGGTGAAGCCCGCTGATGCGAGACGAGGAAGCACGCCGGCCAGAGCGGGCCACTTGTAGTGCATGATGAACAGCCACAAGAGACGATGCTCGGAGTGAGTGACTGTGTCGGCAGTCAGCATCATTGCTGCCGAGGGCCCTGGCGATCACTGACCTGGTGCCCATTTCTGCTTCAATTCGGCTGGTCGAGAAGCTGCGAGAAGGTCATCGTCGAGCGGAGGAAGCGTGTTGGTGGTCAACATGGTGCGGTAGCCCTTGGCGAAGACGGCATTGAGCCATAGAAAGGTCGCACGATTCGCCACGCCACTTGCTGCCTCGGGCGATGGAGGGCGGGCTCCATGCCGCAGCATCGAGCGCTTTTCGACATTCTCAAGGACGAATGTACATGCCTTCGCCAGCCAGCCCCCCGCATTCACCCAGGCGATGGTCCTTCCTTGCGTGGTGAAGAACAGGGTGCGGGTGCGTGCGAGGTCGAGGATGAGGGCGAGGCCCAAGTACAGCACGAGGGCAGTGGAAGGGCGGAAGGCGCGACGATGCTCGAGAGTGGAAGTCAGTGCCAGCAGGACGGTGCCGGCCAGAAGGAGCGACAGGCAGGCCACCGTCAGTCGTGTTTTGGGGACGGCATCGGGCGACACCAAGACGAGGAGCGTGATCTGGACGGCGGCATGGGCCAGATAGCTGATCTGGAGGGAGACTCCGGGTCAGCTGCATGCGTGCGTCGAGCACTCTCCATGATACCGCACCAGCTTGCATGGCAGCAACCACGACCCGCGGATCAGGACGCGTTCATGTCGGAGACGGAGCACCCTCCACACCACCCACGCAGCTGTGCCGAAGGAAGGTCAGTTCCGCTGGGCAAGGGG